>CAKNXH010064428.1:260973-274550 GCA_932178445.1 Andricus quercusramuli | reverse complement strand
CGCCCCCCCCCCCCCCCAGTAACAGAAGTTTCGGTGGGACTGACGTTACAGCTTGACTCCACCATAAGACAAATCACTGCTTAATTCGGACATGATTTCGACTCGCAAAACAAATCTCGCGCATACAGGTGATAGTTGGGAGTACAATCTAAACATGAATAATACAAACAATAAAGTAGCCTCGGAATGGACTGAAACTCGGATTGACCAAAGGCATGCACACGGTAAGCGTAAAGGTCTTGTTTCGGGCGATGAATGGAGACTGGGTGTTTGGAATGCTAGAGGAGTGAATGATCTTAAGATAAGAGAACTACGAGAAACTATGCACGTAAGGAAACTAGACATTTTTTGTGTACCTGAGACAAAGAAAAAGGGTTGCGAATTTAGAAAAATAGGAAATGGGGTGTTGAAAGGCGGTTGTGAAATATGGTCAGGAGTAGATAGCGAATCACATCGTAGTCAAGGGGTCGGTTTAATTATGAGTGAAAAAGCAAGTCATCATCTCATAGAGCATAATTTTGTATCACCCAGATTGCTGTGGGCTAGAATGAAGGTAGGAATCAGAAGATTATTTATCGTAGCGTGCTACGCACCAGTTGATAGCGATTCGAGGGAAGTTAAGGACGCCTTCTGGGACACTCTAAATGATACAGTAAGTATTTGCGATCAAGGTGAAAGAATAATTCTGCTAGGAGATATGAACGGATGGGTCGGTGTCCAACGTCAGGATACAGATACAGAAAGGGTGCTAGGTAATTTTGGAGATCCAACCAGAAAAAATTATAACGGGGAAAAGCTAGTTAGTTTATGCTTAGAAAAGGGCCTATTTATTACGAATACTTGGTTTAGACATAAAATGATCCACACGTACACCTGGCGTAAAGGAAATAGCCACAGCATAATTGACTTTGTTATTGCGGATGAAAGATTAAGCGAACTAGTTAAAGATACAAGAGTCATGAGGGGTTCCGAATGCAATTCTGATCATTACCTTTTAGTCTGCAAAATAAACTTAGGGCGGGGATGGAGAACAAAGAAAACAAAGAAAACGAAACAAACACGAATAAAAATTGAAAATTTACAGAGACAAGAAGTGCAAACAGAGTTTAAAAAGAGGTTAACTGAAAGCATAGATAGGGCAACGTGGGAAGCGCTTATAAGCAATAAAAATATAGAGGGCGCGTGGACTTTATTACGGGATGTCATTGTCAAATCTGCGACCGAAGTATGTGGTACAGCGGTTGTAGGAAGAAAGTCTGGCGATGCGTGGTGGAACGATGAAATTGCGGCAGCCCAAAAAGAAAAGAAAGAAGCGCACAATAAAACGCTGAACATGACAGGTCTTAGCGATAAGGAGAGAACTAGACTTAAAAATGATTACCGACACAAAAATAGGAAAGTTAAACGACTAGTCAAAGAGAGTAAAGAGAAAATCAGAACAGAAGAAGAGAATAAAATAATAAACTACTTTGAAGGAATTATGAAACTATTATATAAACAATTGAAGGAAAGTAAAAGTACAGACTTTGCTAGCATGAGAAACAGCAAAGGCGAAATGCTATATGATATAGACGGAATAGTAGACGCTTTGAAAGAGTCTTTCAGAGAACTATTGGGAGGTGAAAATATCGGCAGGAAGATCATGTACGGATCAGATATTTAGCCTAAGACAGGTCGCAGAAAAAAGCTTGAGAGTAGGAAAGAAAGTCTTCTGTGCATTTATCGATCTAGAAAAAGCATTCGACACGGTAAATAGAAGTAAACTTTGGGAAGTCCTTAAAGAGTATGGAGTGAATGGAGGGCTCCTACAAGCAATAAAAACAATATATACAGGTAGTAAAGCGAGTGTAAGGGTAAATGGGAAAAAGAGTGAATGGTTCGATATTATGCAAGGCGTGAAACAAGGATGCGTTATGTCCTCGTGGCTTTTTATCATATTCATGGATAAGTGTCTTAGAACTGCCCTCTTCGACGAAAAAGGTGTAGATCTCGAAACCGTCAAGGTACGTGGGTTGGCTTTCGCGGATAACAAGATTGTTATGGCAGAATCAGTCGAAGACTTGCAAAGAATGTTGAATAAACTTAATACAAGCATGAAGAACATGGACCTCAAAATTTACGTGAATAAAACGAAAGTCATGGTGTTTGAGGGAAAAAGTGAGAAAACAATATGCAACATAGTTCTAAATGATGAGAAATTAGAACAAGTTGACAAGTACGTATATCTAGGTAGTCTATTCACTAACGACGGAAAAATAGATGGGGAATTAGATAGGCGCATAAATAAGGGTAAGCAGGTTATCGGTAGAGCAAGGTCCATCCTCACAAATAAAAACATATCAAAAAAAGCTAAACTGGCCATACATAACTCTATTTTCGTACCGACTGTACTATACGGTAGCGAGACATGGACCTGTCAAGAAAAAGACAGGAGTAAAATCAACGCGATCAGCATGAAACCTCTGCGCATATTATGCGGGAAAACACTGATGAACAAAGTACGAAACGAGACAATCCTCGAAGAATGTGGTACAGGGGAGACACTAGTTGACATATGGGAAAGAAATCAGCTAATGTGGTTCGGACATCTTGAAAGAATGAAAGATGAACGACTGACCAAGCAAGTGTATAAAGGTAAAGTAAATGGCAAAATGCCCAGAGGTAGACCGCCGAAAGAATGGTTAGAATCTGTGAAAGAGACACTAATACGAAGAGACATAAGAAGCCATAGAAATACAAGAGCCTGCATGAAAAAATGCATGGACGTGAATGAAGCTAGAGTAGTATGCCAGGACAGAAATATGTGGCGACAAATAGTTTATAAACTGAGTGACAATAGAGTGAATGATACCTGAAACAAAGACCTTGGATACTAATGGGCCCAGGTGGGGAACCATACATAATAATTTTGTGAGGCTCCTCACTTGGGGTGATCGCTAGAGAGATTGATCAGCAACCTGGGTCGGAGCAGTGTTGCGGAGTGAACGTGTAATTTATATAAATAACACGAGAACTCCAGATAAATCTAAAACATCTATACATAACACCTACATACCCATCCACCCTATACCCATATACCGATCAACCTCATACCTATATACCTATTCCACTACTTTCCAACCGAACAAGTCACGCCTACCCCGGAAGATTACTACCCCGGCTTAATGGTATAATAATAATAATAATAATAATAATAATAATAATAAATGCTCATGCCAGGCAAGAGCATTTAAGTAAATTTGAAATTTGAAGAGGCAAGACTTGCCTCTTCAAATTTACTCCGGTTTTAAAATCCCGGATGACTATATATACACAGGAGACAAGATTTCACGGCCTAAAATGTTTCAAATTTTGTGTGGCATAATTATCTTAGTCATATTTTTAGTAAAAAATTATTTTTTAACAGATAAAAAACAAATTTTCAAGAAAATAGTTAAGCTTCCAACATAAGAAATAACTAAACAAAATACATTTTTTAACTGAAAATTTTAGTTTATGCTTAAGTTTGCAGTTGAAAAAAATTAATGTTTAACCCCTCCACACCCCAAACAAGAATATTTAACCAAAGAAATGAATTTTTAACTAAAATAGATGAACTTTCAAACAAGGATGATAACTTGCTACCAAAGAAGATGAATGTTCAACTAACAAGATAATTTTTCAAGAAAAAAAAAACTTTCCAAGAAAATTGTTCAATTTCCAACTTTTGAAACGAATTTTAAGCTAAAGCAATAGGCATTCAACCAAAAATGAAATAATTGCAATGAAATAAAAAATATAATTTCCGACAAAATAGTTTAATTTTCAAAGGAAGAAATGAACTTTTAACTGGAAGATATAAATTTTTAACCAAAAATGGGACAGTTACTTTTCGGTGCGAAAAATTAATTTTGAATAAAAAAAGCAATCGAATTTACAATAAAATAGTAAAATTTTCAATCAAAGAAATGAATTTATCAACAAAAATACCAATATTCTTCCAAAAAAGATGAATTTTCAACCACGTAATTGAATTTTCAACAAAAAAGATAAAGTTTCAATCAAAAATGGAATACTTGTATTTCCATTAAAATAAATAATTATTACCCCCAAAAAAACAAAGTTTTAACAAAATATTTAAATTTTGAAGCAAAATATTGAATTTGTAAACAAATAATTTAATTTTCAAACCAATAATTTTCTACCAAAAACAGGAATGCAACATTTAAAAAAACAATTTTTAAACAACAAAAAAAACAAATTTTCAACAAAATAGATAAATTATCGACGAAAAACGGTTACATCATCAGTTTAAAAAATAAATTTACAACAACAAAAAAACATTATTTCAGCAAAACAGCTTAATTCAAAACAAAATACATGAACTTTCAACCATATAGTTGAATCTTCTACTAAAAAGATACATTTTTAACGGAAAATGGAATGTTTAATCTTTATCTAAAAAAATAATTTTTAACACAAAAAACAGAAGGTTTACATAATAGATGCATTTTCAAACAAATTAATAAATTCTTAATTAAAATAGATGACTTTTTAAACAGGAAGAATAATTTAATAACAAAGAACATGAATTTTAAACTGAGAAAATTCAACTTTCGAGCAACAAATTTTCAACAAAATAGTTAAATTATCAACCAAAAAAAATGAATTTTTAACCAAAATAGATGGATTTTCAAACAAGAATAATTTTATACTACTAAAAAGATGAATTTCCAACTAAAAAAGACAAATTTTCAAATCAAGAACAAATTTTGAACAAAACTGTAAAATTTTCGACTTTAAAAATGAATATTTAAACTTAAAAAAATAAGTATTCAACCAAAAATGGAGTATAGTCACATTCTCAGACAAAAAATTTAAGTTTCGACCAAATAGTTTAATTTTCAAAGAAATACATGAATTTTCAATTACAAAATATAAATTTTCAACCAAAAATGGAACAGTTAAATTTTCAATTCAAAAAATTAAATTTGAACAAAACAAAAAAACGATCGAATTGACAGCTGAATAGTTAAATTTTTGAACAAAGAAATGAATGCACAAACAACAAGAGTAACATTCCACCAAAAAATGAATTTTTAACCCCATAGTTGAATTTGCAATTAAAAAAGATAAGTTTTTAACCAAAAATTGAATCGTCACATTTTCGGTAAAAAAGTTGATAAAAGAACGAAGTTTTAGCAAAATATTTACATTTTAACCAAACAAATTGAATGGAAAACAATGAATTTGCAACCAAGAAAAGAAATTTTCAAACGAATAGTTTTCTAAAAAAAGACGAAATTCCAACGAAATTAATTTGCAACCAACAAAAAAAAAGGAATTTTCCATCAAATAGGTGAATTTTCAACCAAGAATGCCATAGTAACATTTTTAGTGAAAATAAAAATGATTAAAAAAAGAACGAAGTTTAAAAAAATATTAAAAATTTTAACCAAAAAATTGATTTTTCCACCGAAAAGATGAATTTTCAATCAAAAAGACGAATTTGTGATTGAAAAAAACTAATTTTCAA
Source organism: Andricus quercusramuli (assembly GCA_932178445.1). Taxonomy (NCBI): domain Eukaryota; kingdom Metazoa; phylum Arthropoda; class Insecta; order Hymenoptera; family Cynipidae; genus Andricus; species Andricus quercusramuli. The sequence goes on along the minus strand of CAKNXH010064428.1, from coordinate 269,035 downwards.
CCAAAATGGCATAGTTACATTAACATTTCAAAAAATTAATTGTGAACAAAAGTAAAGTCATTTTTCAACAAATGAATTCAGTTTGCATGAAAGAAATGAATTTTCAGCTGAAAAAAAAATAATGTTGAAATCTTTCTCTGATAATTACCTTTCTTTTCAATCTATTTTAGACTCTAATTACAATTTTGCGGATTTTAGGAGAAAAAGCCGAAAAGTTACTAACTTGACCTCATATACTTTCTTAATATATTAAAACTTTATAAAACCTTTAATGTTTTAAAATACTTATCTCAACATTACAAAATTTATTTTTTACAATTTTATTTCAATTGTAAAATAAATTTAACAAAATTTATTTTGTAAAGAAATATATCATGATTTTAAAAGGACAAAGTAATTTTAAAGGTAAGTCTTTGTAGCATTTTAATAACGAATGAACATATTTTTAGAATATTTTTCCTTGATTCTGCCCCAGGGTCAATCGTGGGACAAAAAACCGTGGAGAAATTTTAAATAGAGAGAGTACTCTGTATACATTAATAATAGTATAATAATTATAATAATATTCATTATAATAATATTTATATCAAGTATAACTTATATAATTAAAGATTTTAATGATTAAAAAAACTAGTATAGGTTTTCAGTACTTGTAGTAGAGCGTGGCGAAGCACAGAGAGTTCAAACAATATTGTAGGGTTGTAACGCTTCGTTTTTCGCCCCGCTCCACAAGTTCTCAAAACCGGATTAATTCTCATAATGCAAACCATCAACAACTGAAATTTAGTGATTGTGAGTTCTCTTTTGTTAAAGCTTTTTCGGCTTCAACGAATACAATCTCATCACGTTTCTCGTGAGAAAAAAAAAGGTTAAAAGCAAATTTTTAGACCTAATTTGAAGAAAATTTTATTGTTAAACATTTTATTGTATCTTGTGTCTTATTGTGCAAAAAATTAATTTGTTTATTTTTAATATCATTTTTTAAGATTAAATCAAAAACTACGCGTCTCGTCAAAATATGATTAATGCGAAATTTGTGGCTCTTATTTGGGTGAACAACTTTTGTCTTTTTTTTTGTAGCTTGTGTCGTTTGTCCAAAAATTTGATGTTTTGTTAACGTCGTTTTTTACGAATAAAACAAAAACTACGTGCTAAATCAAAAAGTGAGTAATAACGAATTTTTAGACAATTTTTGGGTGCACAATTTTTGTGTTTAATTTATCTTTTTTCGTATCTTGCATAGTTTGACATAAAATGGAATTTTTCATTTTTTGTACGATCAAAATTTGAATTTTTCATTTTTTGTACGATCAAAATTTGAATTTTCGATTTTTCAAGAAAATTCAAAGAGTTGTTATGATAACCTTGCAGAACTGTAAAAAACCATATTTTTCCTCCCTTGACTTTTTTTTCCATATCGTGCGTTGTTTGGATTAAAATGTTCATTTGAGTTCTAATTTTTTGATTGTGAAAATACTATAACTCTAATAATTTGGTTTTTATCGAAAAAAGTCGTGCAGATAAATTGTTCGAATTTTTGAGTACTACGAATAGCCGTACATGGAATTTTTAAATTAAAAAAAAAATGTTCGCAAAAATTTTGAAAATGCTCTAACTTTTTGAATTTTGATCCAAAATAGCTGGACAACAAACTGGTCCTTCTCAGCCCTAAAATAGTGTGACAAAGCTCAATCCAATCTGATCCGTCCGACAGATGCACAGATGCACAGATGCCTTCGTAAAAATCGTTTTTTCTGACTCAGGGTGTCTCAAAACTTAGAGATTTGGTAAAAACCGACTATGTCAAATTTTACATAAAACCAACCTTTTCATTAAAATGAGAAAGTAAAAAGAATAGATTGCAAATTCAAATGGCTGGGTGTCATTGTACATCACGAACACCCAAATATTGACAATTATATAATTCGCACGCTGGAACGAAAGCCTGTGGGAAAGGCGAGGAAAAAATTGAGTCTCTGTTTTATCACGTGATCGGAACTTCCTCCACTCGAACCAATATATCTGGCTCCAGTCGCGGGCCCCCCCCTCCCTCATAACGTGTTCGGATCTTCTAACACGTGCTACCGTATTTTGTTTTCACTGTTCAATTGTTTTTGTCGCGAATACTTGCTCGTGCATTTTCGGCTTTACACGAAGCTGGTCTACACAACATGTAACAGAGCCGACTCACCGACACGCTACGTTTGCGTGTGTCGCTCCCAGATGGGAAAGTGGTGGGGGCCGAAAATTCCCATGTTCTGCATGGGTTGGGACTGTGAGTAAAAGCGGGTTGAGTTCGGACTGGGAGCCAAAGCGGGTTGAAGTCCAAAACCGTTTTTCCCCGCGGAATAATTTCAGTTCGCTTCTACTCTGACGCTCATTCATTCCGTTTTCACTCCCATTCTTTTTTCAAGTCTTCTTTGCGTTGACACGAAAACTTAAACCGCTTCTCTTCTGCAACTTATTTTGCACCGCTCTTACTCTCAGCCCGTCATCTAAAGATCCACAAGGCAGAGGCCGGACACGTGGGCGTCGTTTCTGATTGGTAGGGCCAACCGGAGTACGAAAGTCCTTAGCGCGCACTTTTAAATTTGAATCTATTTTCTTTTTTCTTTCAAAACAAATTTTTGGAATTTGAGAATTTTAAATTAGATTAAAATCAAATTAAAAATCCTATATTTAACGTCCAATACTCAAGTTAATGTATAGAATTCCTGAAAATAAAACAAGAATCCAACGATCAAATTTGGACAACCACCACAAAATGCTCCTACTGCAATTCCTAAAAACAAAAAAATTGGTTCCTTTGGACAAAAATAAAAAAGAGGAAAGAAAATGAGAAGGCAACCAACCAAATCCCCTTCCTTCCCTTTTTTATTTCTTTCGTTTTTAAAAAATCTTTATTATTATCAAATCACAATATGAAAGCATTTATAATATTTACCAACGTTTCGGTGCTCATACAGCACCCTTATCAAGGTAAGCAAAATTAGAGCAGGTGGGAACAGCGACGAAACAACGACGCTCTCTCCTCGATACCTGAGATCTAAGTGTGGGTCAAAAGGCAAATCCGTTATAAATATATCAGCAGGTTGGCTGCCTTCTCATTTTTCTTTCCTCTTTTTTATTTTTACGGGGAGCGAAGGCCCTTAAACCCGTAAAAGAGAGAGATTAAATATACATACATTAGATTTCATTGAAATGACTTTGTTTGAAATGAATTATATTTCAAACATTTCACAGGATGATTCAGAACTTAATAACCATTTGAAGTTATGCTGGTGTTTAACACTAGAAACCGGTATTTTTAATAAAAAAAACCATTGATTCCAAAGAAGATTAAAACTTTTGCTTAATTGTAGGTTTTAAGCTAGTGATTTCCACAGGAAATATCAATATAGGTTTCAAAGAAGATTTACAATTTTAGAACAATTTAACGTTATGGTAACGTTTTTCAACGGAAATCGGTTATTTTAAACAAAAATTATTATATTTCAAATAAAATTTATGAATTTTGGAACAATTTGAGGTTGTGTTAACGCTTTTTACCGGAAATCGATTATTCTAAAGAAAAGTCATTCAATGTAAAAAAATGCGACCTGTAATTTGGAAACAAATGTTGAAAAAGGGTATTTTTTGTGAATAAAATCATAGGATTTTTCAGATTTTTACCAGAAATCGGTTATTTTTTATTTTTAATAAAAATCAGTTGACATGAGAATTAAACTTACAATTTTGAACAATTTTTGGTTTTATTAGTGTTTTTCGTCGGAAATTGGCATCTTTTTATGCAAAACGCAACGTTAGATAAATTGAAAATAATTAAATTGTTTCGAACGTTGCGGCACACAATGGTAGCCCTCATCAGTAAATTTCATTGCATCTGCAAAAATTACTTAATTTCTTGTAGGTACGCAATGTAAAATTGAACGACTTACTCTTTGGTTAATATCAAAGTCAAAAAATTATATGAAATGTTATTATAATTCATAAATATATATATACAACTTTCTGTAATAGTAAAATTTTTCTAGAATTACACTGCAGTAAAACTACAAAATTATTTAAAAAATCGTAGTTGAATAATTATTATTCATATATTCATTGAAGATTTTTGGGTGTAGATTTGACGAAAAACTTTATTACACCTTTTTATTTTAAAACTTAAAATGTACTGAAGTTTCCGTTATCATTATCATTTTTACAAAATCATACTACATTAAAAATTGTGGTGAAAGGATTTTTTCGAAATTTCATTTATTGATACAATAATTTTGAAACAAAATGTACTAAAATTCAAGTTGAAATTTAGTTTCAATTTTAACGGATTATAATTTTTTCAGTCTTTAGTATTGATATATTTTTTAATTATCATCATGTAATACAGAAATATATACTTTCTGTTTTTCGTGATACCGCGATCGCTAATTTTGATTTTCTCATAATAGGATTACTTTTTGGATCAAACCTTTTTTATTCTCATTGGAAAATGATTTTTTCATCCCACCAAGTATGTAAAAGAAAAAACTAGAAATTCGGTAGGAAAACCACTAATATGGAAAAATTAAAAATGTAGTAAAATGGCATCACTAAAAGGTTTACGCCATGTGCGTCAACTTCGATCAATGGTAATCAACTTTGCACTATCCTACTAAAATAAACTCTAATTTCATTTTGCAATTGTATAGCTAGTATCCATTGTTAAATTCTAAATGCCAACAAGGACTATAATTAAGTTGAAAATTCAATACCTTATTCCAAATGAAAAAAATAGTAAATGTCTTCGAGGTGCTCAATACTTGTATACGAACCTGAAAGATTAGGGAGGGGGTGGGAGATCCCGGGCGACTGCGACTCGACTGTCGGTTTACCCAACTGTCGAATAAAGTCTAACGTAGCGAAAATTGAAATCTCTTCCACTCGGACAAGCTTTTATACAATGTGGAGGAAATAATAACACATCCAAAATCAAATTTTCTCTAGAATTTATTTTAAACATTGCCAAACCTTCGAGAAAATAATACATTTTTTACTTAGAAAGAATCACCGGAATTTGGCATTCTATAACAGCTTTTAAGGGAATCATTAACATTGCATAATATACATTTTGCTTCACTTTACACTTGCAAACTTTATTTAACTAACGTGCATTAATTTTTACTTTTGAAAACCTTCACTGTACATTTGGAAACTTTAATCTGCGTTATTAGAGTTTACCGAACTGCCTTGTATTCTTCAACATTTCGCAGGTCACAAATTATCACAATAATGTCAAAAATTCTCCTTTTGATCCATATATCCCAATTTTACTCGAGAGTTTGGTAAAGTTTCTATCGAAATTCCGATAGAACATAAATGCTAACATTTGGCACAGCAAAAGGGAATAAGCGCTAAAGTCTGAAATTCTAAAAGGGCATAAGCGCCAAAATTTGGAACTCCAAAAGAGCATAAATGCCAACATTTACATTGTTAAAAATTCCCGCATAAAACTTCCACTAAATGTATTGGAAGTTTATTTCCGAAATGTACGGTAACGCGACAATACATAATGTTGTAGTTTTCAAATGCAACAGATCATGCAGCGATACATGGGTCGGATGAGGCGCACGCGCACAATTTTCGACTTATAAACGCTACAATACATGTACTGCAATTTCGGCTTTCCAATACCGTGTTTGCAATTTTGCCTTACGCTTGTATTGTAGAAGTGTTGGAGAATTCCAAACATTTTTAACAGTGTAGAATATCAAAAGGGTATAAGTGCAAAAATTTGGCAAAATAAAACGGTGTAAGCGCAAAAGTTTGGAATTCCAAAAGGACATAAGTACCCACTTTTGAAACACCAAAAGGGCATAAGCGCCAAAGTTTGTACTTCGAAAAAGGCCTAAGTGCTAACATTTGGCACAGTAAAATGGCATAAGCATCAAAGTTTGAAATTCCAAAAGGGGATAAGCGCCAAAATTTGGCAAACCAAAATGGCATAATCTCCATGAATTGGAATTCCAAATGGGTATAACCGGCAACATTTGGCAATCCAAAAGGGCAAAAGCGCCAAAGTTTGGAATTCCAAAAGGGCATGAGTCTTGAAACTTGGCAAACAAAAAGGGCATAAGTGCCACATTTAGGAATCCCAAAAGAGCGTAAGCGCCAACAGTAATTGGAATTACAAACTTTGGCCTTCATGCCCATTTGGTTTGCGAAATATTAGCGCTGATGTTCTTTTGATTTCCACAGTTTGTCGCTTATGCCCTTTTGCTATGTCACATGTCGGCGCTTATGCCTTTTTGGAATTCCCAACTTTCGCGATTATGCCCTTTTGGTTTGTCAAATGTTGGCGTTGATGCCCTTTTGGTTTTCCAAATGTTGGCGCCTATGCCCTTTTGGAATTTCAAGCTTTGGCGCTTATGCCCTCTTGGTTTTCCAAATGTTGCCGCTTATGCCCTTTTACCCGGGTTTTTCTCGTATTAGAACACTACCCAGGAAAATCGTTATACATATACAATTGTATATAGTCGACAAGACAATGATTTTTTTCATTTGTTTTATAAACTTTTCTGTATAAAGCAAATGAAAAATAGCAATGTTTTATCCGCTACATATAGACTATATACATTATATAACTTTTTCACTTGGGTGCGTTGAGCACGTGCTCCACCAAGTTGCAGACGTAAACAAATACTGGAACGCCATAAATAAATTGGAAAACATCAATATACACATCCTCTATGGAGTTTGAAAAAACTGAAGTGAAATGAATTTGACATTCACTTGAAAGAGAAATGAACATGAAATAAAATTTCATAATCGCCTCCCTGGGCTTATTTGCAAGTCTTGGAAAACTTCACAAAAACACATTTTCTCCATGTGTGCTCGTCCTCTGCGGAAACGCTGAAAAATTACATATTTTTTTAAAACTTCGGATAAAATAATTGGAAATCTCTGGTTAGAAAATTTCGGAAAATTCATGCACTTTTAAGTATAACAACTTTAATAGATTTGGATCTCTTGCATTTGAGTTAAGAATAACGCTTGAGGATCAGGGAGAGTGGTCCAACTTATGCTTAAGTAATAACGTAAATTTTGCAGCTACATAAACAAAGCTTAAGATGATTTACCTACGCGGGTTCGCCGCCGACTGAGCTCTTCGCTTGGTTTGCGGACACTCCATTGAAGCAACCGCCAACTACGCGTCCACCACGATAGGGGTGACGGACAACTTTGCACGTAACAACTTTGCACGTGCCCAACTGTGCACGTCGATGGCCGGATGGACAACTGTGCACGTCCATCTGTGCACGTCCAAGACCACAGGAGCCCATCTCTGCACGTCGAAATTTCGACGTGTACAGTTGTCATTTGGACAACTGTGCACGTGCACAGATGGTACTTGGACAACTGTGCACGTGCAAAGATGGTACTTGGACAACTGTGCACGTCGAAATTTAGACGTGCACAGATGGACTCTTGTGCACTTCACCGTGCACAGATGTCACTTTCCTAACTGTGCACGTGCACAGATGACACTTGCCCAACTGTGCACGTGCACAGATGTCCCTTGCCTAACTGTGCACGTGCACAGATGTCACAGCGAATTGAAGGAATTCAACAAACTTAAGTAGTTCAGAGAATTCAACAAATCCAGGGAATGCAGAGAATTCAGGGAATTCTAGACATTCAGCAAATTTAAATGCATTCCGCGAATTCTAGAAATTCAGCGAATTCAAGGAATTGTACGAATTCAAGGAATTCAACGAATTCAGCAAATTCAACGAATTCAGAGAATTCAACAAATTTAACGAATTCAACAAATTGAACGAATTCAAGGAATTTAGAGAAAGCGAGGCATCGAGCGAATTGGAGGCATTCAGCGAATTGAAGGAACTCAACGGACTCAAGGAATTCAGAGAACTCAAAGAATTCAACAAATTCAACATATTCACGGAATTCAGAGAATCAAAAAAAAATTAAACGAATTCAAGGAATTCACAGAATTCTTCAAATTTAACGAATTTAAGGAATTCAGAGAATTCAAAGAATTCAGAGAATTCAAAGAATTCAGAGA
>CAKNXH010064428.1:206961-260963 GCA_932178445.1 Andricus quercusramuli | reverse complement strand
GAATTCAAAGAATTCAGAGAATTCAAAGAATTCAGAGAATTCAAAGACTTCAGAAAATTCGGAAAATTCACAGATTTCAAGGAATTCAGATAATTGAAGGAATTTAGAGAAAGCAAGGCATTCAGCAAATTGGAGGCAAAGAGAGATTTTCATATATCTTTAATAATTTGAAAAGAATAATTTCAAAAAAAAAAAATAATATTTGAAATATTTTCAAACTAAGATTAGGAAAGTTAATACGCTCCATTCCACCAGGATTTAATAATTTTTACTGTTAAGAATTTATTATAAATAGATACAGAGGATCACCCTCGTATAAACCCTTACGTAAGGACATAAACGTGCACAGTTAGGCAAGTGACATCTGTGCACGTGCACAGTTGGGCAAGGGACATCTGTGCACGTGCACAGTTGGGCAAGGGACATCTGTGCACGTGCACAGTTTGACCAGGGACATCTGTGCACGTGCACAGTTGGACAAGTGACATCTGTGCACGTGCACAGTTGGCACGTGCACAGTTGTCCGTCTGACCAACGACGTGCACAGTTGTCCGTCTGGCCATCGACGTGCACAGTTGGGCACGTGCAAAGTTGCTACGTGCAAAGTTGACCCCATCCCCACGATAGTCAGTCAATTTTCCTCGTGCAAACGTAAATTCCTGACAAATTTAATTTCCGACCAAGAATCTTCTGAACGTAAACTCAAGACGAGTCAACATTGTCACCTCTGAAACTAGGTATCTAAATGTGAGTGAGTGAAATATGACTTAATCAGCTCACCACAAACTAGTATAAAACATAAACTATATAAACAAATTAAGCAAAAGGAATTATTAGTGCAGAACACAGTCTGATTTGAATGACTTACAATTGAAGTTTGAAAATGGATCGGTACATAATTTGGAATTTCACTGCACAATAAGGCAGGATTGCATATGTGAATATAAATGATCTATAAGTTCCTGCACTTGTTTTAAATAGAATAATTTATGGAAACATAAAGTTTAAAATTTAAACAATTCTATTAAAACTTGTCCCATATAAAATTTGAAGTCTACAAAAAAAGCATTTTAAAAATTAGATGTTAGAATTAAAATGTCAAAAGTTTTAAGGCTCCAAATATAAATAATGTTTAAATTTTCACAAGATTTCAAATTTAACGCATACAAAATTAAAAAATTTCGAGTTATAAGTGTTAGTCGGGGGAGATACAAAAATCCTTCTGTTTTGACCAAAAATCACATAATATAGTTAAAAAAATTTTATCTGGATATATGCACATTAATTCTTTAACTAGGTGGCCAGCTTTACCCCACACAGGTCCTATGCGTTTTATGAGTATAACATTATATATTTTATATAAATTATATTTTTTGATTTCATATACATTATATATAAATTATATATTTGTATTGTTTATTATTGTGCACGTACCGCATCGTGAAAACTATTTCTTTAAAATGTTTCTTCAACATAATTTACAATTGCGAAAATACATACATAATATATAAAAAATCTTTTCAATAAATTTCACCAATATATGTTAATTCTAAAGAATATGAAAAAGCTGAAAAACGTTATCAAACCAAAGGTTTCGGAATGGAAACCAAGTGGTTGACAGCAAAATTTTGTATGTTAAAATTATGAGAAAAATTATTATTAAAAATTATGAGAGAAATTATTATCAGAAATTATTCAATTAATAACATTTTTTAAATTATTATACTTTGCATATATCGGGATGATAATCGCCTTTTTCTATTCATCTAGAACTTCTCCCATCTTGAAACATAAGATTCTAAAAAATAAATGGATCAAGGTCAATGTATCGCACGTCCCCGAAAATGTATATCTCGGTAAAAAACTGGAAGCCCTCAATAAGCTTTGTCCTCCAATTAAAACTCGACGTAATCCCAACTATTTACCCAATTGCCAATCAAATGATTTTCTTGAAAGTCCCTTCAGCTTCATTGATTTCAACCATGCTTTAGACTCTCGCAACGCTAACTCACAATTTTAGAACAATATTACATTTAATACAAATGTATATTTCATTTCATTTCAGTTTATTAAGCTAATCCGTCGAATAGACCATTTACATAGCTACAATGTTACACAAGTAGTATTTATATACATAGGTACCTAATGCTTAAAAATATTTGCGTAGATGTATATTGTATATTTATTACATGTGTTTTATACTACTATATTTATTTATTTATTAGGCCTCCACGTATAAAACATATTTATATACCGCACTAAAAAATGTGTCGATGGTGGTTACAAACAGGTATATATCTTGTCTAGTTTTATCATAAAATTGATTCAAATTCGTGCACATAGTGTGCACTGACGAATGGTACTCGGAGAAACAAAGAAATGCTGTTCACTTCTTGTTGTATATGTTGGAACCTGAAACGGTATAATTTGAAGAATTTCAGGACAATCAAATATTTCTCGAATTATTTCAAAGAGAAATAGTATGCTAGTATATGTTCGCCTGCACTCTAATTAGCAAATATTCAATCTTTTCCTTAAATCGGTTAGATCGGAACCAGGTGGAGGACAAGTCTTATGTTGTTTCCAGTGTAAAAATTTTATAAACCTTCTCTGACAATTTTCAATAGCTTTAATATTATTCTGGAAGTGTGGTGACCAGATTACGGAGCCGTACTCTAACTTTGATCTCACCAATGTGTTAAGAAGAATTTTTAAAGTACCAGGGTCCCTGAAGTGTCTGCTTGCTTTAAGCATAAATCCTAGAGATTTATTCCCACACAATAACATTTTGTCGATATGGATTTTAAAAGTAAGGCATGGATCGAATGTTATTCCAAGATCAACTATGGTAAACACTCTCTCAATTTTCACACCCTGGATTGTATATTCATAGTCATGTGATACTGGTGTGTTGCAGCCTCTGAGGAACGACAGGATTTTACATCTTTGAACATTAAGTTCCAAGTTATTTACAATACACCAGTCCTCAAATTTATTTAAATTATCTTGTAGTTCGTAACATGAGTTAAAATCTAATATTGGCACAGACAATTTAACATCATCTACATTTTATTGCTCTTTTAAGCATGTCAATATCGAAGCTCGATTTTCCCCTATTGTTTTCTACAGGAGAGTTTTGACGGGAGCTGCAGCACCGCGAGTATTTGCATTCTGCCCTTTTTGTTAGTTTATCGGCACATTCGATGTGGTAGATTGTACCACATCCTATACATGAAACTGTTGAACTATCAGATGTTATTATCTTCTGTTTGCAGTGGCCGTAGGAACACATACTGGAGTTTGGAGAAGGCAGCGTAAGCTTGTCTTTCATGTTACCCGTTAGATCGCCCGAGTGAGTCATTTTTGTGTAGAATGAAGGCTATGGTTGGACCTATATAGTGATCGAGTTAGCAGTCGACTTTATATTGTCCATACAGTCTGAACTCTAAGCTGTATTATATGCTCTCACTTAGGCCGCTTGCAAGGCAATACTTTTGCTTTCACACAAACAAAGTTTAAGGTGTGCTATTAGAAATTTGTGTTTTATTTTTTTTGTACGCATAAAAGCACACTAATATAAATTAACTCACATAGAAATCACTATCACATCCAAATTTATCATTATTGAGAGCATTTTTGTTCCGAAAACAGCTCACACAAATGTTCAAATGTACAGGTTATGTTACACAACACTGCGATAATCCGCCAAACCACCGAAGTTCAGCATGTGATTTCAGAAATTTATGTTTTACTATGGATAGGAGCACAATACACATCAAACATCTCACATAAGAATCACCACATCCACATTTATAGGCACCGAAAGTGATTTACATCGAGATCAGTTCACGCACGTATTTACCGTCGAGAGGCCATCTTTAACAAGTCGGTATAGCAGCGTGCTTGAAAACTCAACGTGCTTTCATTTATTTAAATCTTACGAAACATTCATAATTGAAGTAATAATCTAGAATTCGTCGATTGAATTGTTTTTTTATTATTAAAGTGCAACGTACATGTGGAACTCTTTCCAAAATTTGCCCTGAATGGTTAAAATTTAATGTGAGTACAGTTGATTATAGGTTAGGTCTATCATTTATTTACGTGATTGAACTTTTCGACTTAAAATCCAATTTTATTTTTGATTAATTGAAAGAAGGTATTATGTTTTATTATCAAGAATCGAAAATTACATACTGCCGAATCTAAACTGCCGTCAATTTTCGAAATGGCTAAATTTCTGTGCAATATGTATATATCAAAAACCTTATCAAAGGAAATATTATGTGTAAATAAGACTGTCAAAAAATTCTATGCTCAAACAAGAAACAGCAAAAGAAAAGATTGTATGAAACATAAAAAAAAAGTAATTTGTCTAAATCACACCATAATAAAGGCAAGAAACTATAGTATATGTGTACACGATTATAACATAATTGCGACTCCAATCCCGTTTAAAAGATTTACTACATACAAACCTAAGTAAAATATGTAATGACTAAGATTCTCGTGATGCAATGGCATTCGGTATGGACGGGAACAAAAGTCCATCTGCTCTGTCAACAGGTTCGGCGTGCGTCAATCATACAAAAAATATCGTGATTAAAAGAAGTCTGAACAAAAAAACTTCAGTCTTTACTCGCTCAGTGTTCTCGAATGCCTACAAAATCCTCTTTTCAATGTTAATACAAATCCCCATCTGTACAAAATAGCTCAAATACTTTATTGAATTTCAGCAGCACAAAAGTGAAAGAGGTGACACTCAAATATTTTGGATTCCTTCTCACGCAGCGATAACAGGTAAGGAAGTTGCAGATACACACGCAAAATACGCGAGAAGCGACAGGCCAACCGATTTAGATAAACTACCGTTTACAGACTTTAAAGAGCACTTCAAACTTGGCATTATAACAAAACAAGAATTTCACTGCTAAATACAGACCCCAACAAGGGAAAAGCAGATTTTTATATTTATTACGAAGACTGCAACAGGCCTTGGTTCTATAAAGCAAAGCTTTCGCGCGATCTCTTTGTCACAATCAACCGACTACTAGCGGATCATGACAATCTTAATGACTCTCTAGCAAGAGTATCTATTATAAACGATACCAACCGTTCATGCTCATTCATCTCTTAGGTTATTGATGATATATTATGGAACCCTACTAAAAAAAAGTCAGGAATCGTCAGAAAAAAAGTCAGGAATTCTGACCATTTCTGACCACTTTTGTTACGTTTCTCGATAGAAATCGTCAGGAAAGGACAGAATTCGTGAGAAATGTTCAGAAATCGTCAGAGCTTGGGTTCAAAGGATAATCCTTTTATTAGGGGTCCAAGAATAGAATGTCATAAAACCTAATCCCTTTTATATTTCCCAGGTTATTCATATTATTTATTTATATTTATTTATGCATATTCTCTTTTTACTTATAATTAATTAATAATATTTATATATTGAATGACTCTGAAGGTGAATCTGAAAATTTTGTCCGTTTTGATTTATCTCTTTCTCTTTACAAGATACATTATATTTGATCTAATTTTAAATTTTTTAGAAAAATTTTTAGGTATCTGAAATTGTCGAAACCCGTAGATTCTGAATTTCTAATTTTTGAATCTATATATGCAACATTTAAAAAAAAATGATTTTCAATTTTTAATCCTTTTGGGTTACCTACCTGCGGTCCTAGCCGATGAGCTACCTGATGGGATGTGAATTAGCATATCTTCAGAAATCGTCAGACTCGTCAGGAATGGTCAGGATGTTCAGGAATCGTCAGAACTTCTGACCATTCGTGACGATTCCTGACTTTTTTCAAGTAGGGATTCCTGACTTTTTTCAAGTAGGGAATTGTCCTTCATATTCCGATCAAAGAGCAGTATTGATTACTCAGTTTTCTCAAATAAATCTGCAACCTTCTTTCTATACGAAAGCTTCAATTAAAGAGCCCAATATTGCAGCGTGTCCATACATGCAAAACTTGCTCCAAAACTCTACACTGCATACCTGCCGTGATTTGGAACAACACCGTTAACTGCATTTTGGATAAGTCCCTTGAGCCGCCTACCGTTAGCTGCGTTCAGGTGACTTATCTGAATTGCAGTTAACGGTGTTCTCTTAAATCACGGCAGATATCTAGTTTATTCATTGTTACAATCTTATAGATATAAACGTATCATAGTAATCTAACTTAATGTAGAATATTTCACTATCATGTAAATGAACTCTTTCTATGTATATTTCACTCACTGTGAAGCGAATAAATCTGCAAATAATTTGAAAGCCTTCTATAAAAAAAAAATGTCGATACATTTAACAACTCGCACAACCTGTAAGGTACGTATTCGCCACTATAATTAGGCATTTAAGCGTTATTGAGAGTGAGAAAAGAGAGTGAGAAAATTCAGCTTTGAGGATTGTAGACATATATAAATATAATGAATTATAAGCGATTTGTGTATGTGTGTGTGTAACGAGTTCGTCTCGTTAGTAGGCCAGAGACCGGGTACCGAGTTACATCTCTGTATCGTGTAACCTACAATTAAAATTAACTTATAGTTCGAAATTGAAGTTGGTCTCATTGACGGGAAGTTATCCAAAAACTGTTCAGTATTAGGAATTACAAAACCATGCACAAATGAACACTGCATTTGTGGTTTAAAATTAAGGAACATCAGTGAACTTATACCTCATCACATTTCCCATATATATCAAGAATCTTTATTTCAAGAAACATTTGAGACTAACAAGTATTTGGGGGCTCGTCCGGGATGTGTGGTGGTTTTTTCTTTGGTTCACGTGACATGAAAAACAGTGCTTGAAGGTGTAAAAGGATGTGAAATCTGGAAATATTAAATATGGCGGTGTGATGGTTGAATTTGAAAAGTGGTGCTCGGTCGCTTACATACGACATTTCAATTGATTTCTTAACTTTTTCTCATTGAATTGAAAACATCAAACTAACGATGAAAAACCCGTCAAATTTTCAATTTGACGTGGAACAACTTGGATAGTGTTGGTGCAATGTTATGGCTACAAATGTGCGGCTAAGAAAGCCAGCCTTTTCTCTAAATATGCGATAATGCTCACTTATGCGTTATCCTGTTCTACTGATCTCTCTTTCCGACTGAGATCCTTGTCAACCTCTTGACAATATTTACTACGAGGAGAACCAGCTTACGTCAATGCAACCACGTCAATCACATGTTTAAATATTTAATTTTTTAATTTAATTTTTCTTTTTAAATCTTTTTTTTTTCAAAATTGTAAGCTTTATGCTTATTAATTTAAATTCTAATTATCTTCGACATTAATCGGATAGTAATTACTTAAAATACAAAGATAGTTAAATTTGTCAACTAACTTTCTCGTGTTATCACATTATATTGATATCATTATTAAAAATGGAAAACTTACTCTCTGAGCTATAAGATCTCTCAGGCTATTCAAAGGATTGAGAATAACTTTAAAAAAAACGGAATATCCAAAATTACGAAGGCTATTACTGAAACTAGATTGAAACTTCTTGAAGAAAGTTGGAAGAAATGCGAAAATTTACATCTGCAAATTAAATCTTTGACGAGTTCAGCAGAACGCGAAAAAATAGATTATTTCACCAAAAGCAAATTTCTTCTGATCGAAGAAATGTATTTAAATGCTCACGATTTCTTAATTAATCAACTTGATTTACTTACTCCGGAACATGCTGCGTCTGAAACTTGAAATCGATGGCAAATTATGAGAAATGATTCTTTATTAGTTAAACTTCCTCAGATTAAGTTGCCAGAATTTTCTGTAGATAACAAAGATTGGGAAAACTTTAGAGACTTATTTGATTCTCTTATCATTTTGAATGATTCTTTACCTAATGTCACTAGACTGCACTATTTAAAATCTTCTTTGAAGGGTGACACTGAGACAGGGCCGTCTTTACAATAGGGCCGTCGGGGCCCCCACATTTTGAGGGCCCCCACAAAACACTACAAAATGCACACACTTCTGCATGCATCGGCTCCTACTTCGATGACATTTTTTTTTTAGAAACCAGCGAGGTCCGCTAAAAGGCCCCCACATTTTGACCGGCCCGGGGCCCCCGAAACTCTAAAGACGGCCCTGCCCTGAGAGTTTATTGAAACATGTTGTTATTTCGGAATCCAATTTTGTTGCAGTTTGGGAGTCGCTAAAGAAGAGATACGATAATAAAAGAGCCTTTATTACTAATCATTTACAAGAATTCATTAATTTGCCTAATGTATCGAAAAACTCTTTAGAAGATTCAGGGAAATTGCACGATACCTTAAATGAGTCTCTGGCGGCTCTCAAAAACTTAAAGTGCGCAACTCACTCAGAAAGTGACTTATTAGTATTTTTAATAACTAAAAAACTCGATATTCCATCCTTGAAGGAATGGAATATGCAGATTGGTGCCGAGACTGACTATCCTACTTATAAGGATCTGGATATATTTTTAGAAAAGCGTATTCGAGTTTTCGAAGCTATTAAAGATTCCAAGGTTGGTTCAAGTTCACAAGAAAAGAGGAAGTCAGGAGTCAAAAGCCACAATGCATCATCCATTTCTAAATGTTTATTTTGTAGAGAGAGTCATACACTTTTCGGATGTAAAGAATTTAAAGCGTTGCCTACTGAGAAAAGAAGGGAAATTGTGTTTCAAAAACACGCATGTTTAAATTGTTTGTCTCCTGGTCATATGCCTTATCAATATGCTAGTAAATTCACTTGTGCAAAAAGTTCATCTAAAGCACAATACGCTTCTACACTACGAAAATGGGAATTCAGTGACTGATTCGGCTACTCCCACACCGGAGTGTAACTAAGTAAGTCCTAACTTAAACAATTCTCAAATTCCGTCTACTTCACAAACCAGTAAAAATGCTCCAGTTAATAATAATCAGCCTGCGATACTAAGGGGGGCGCACGATGTCCTTCAGAATAATAAATCTATTTGTTTTTTAAAATAATTACGACAGGATTTTAGGTTCCGAAAGTAATTTTCTACTTGAAAGAGTTTTGAAGGTATTACGTCCCACTTATCATAAAATTAATACCAAAGTATATGGTGTAAGTGGAGAATTTGTCGCTACCGCGTAAAAAATTTTTCGCGCATGCGTAGTTTGAAGATGGCTTACTTTAGACACTGGTGAAAAAGCTGCGCATGCGCACATTCGAGATGAGGTACTTTAGACACTGGCATAGGTAACTTTAAACAC
Organism: Andricus quercusramuli; assembly: GCA_932178445.1. Classification (NCBI taxonomy): domain Eukaryota; kingdom Metazoa; phylum Arthropoda; class Insecta; order Hymenoptera; family Cynipidae; genus Andricus; species Andricus quercusramuli. The sequence goes on along the minus strand of CAKNXH010064428.1, from coordinate 251,735 downwards.
TGGTGTTGGTATCTTCTTGAAATAAATTTACATTCAACTTGAACAAATGTTTTAATGATTGAAGTTTTGTTTTTAGGGTTTCGTAGCCCCCCCCCCGGGGGGGGGGGCAAACAAGCATAAAAACCAACATTTTTTTTCAATAATTTTTTTCCAAAAAATTTTTTTCAACCAATTTTTTTTCAAAATTTTTTTTCACCGAATGTTTTTTTTTCGAAAATTTTTTTTCCCAAAATTTTTCTTTCGATAATTTTTTTTCACAAAATTTTTTTTTCACAAAATTTTTTTTTCACAAATTTCTTTTCAAAATTTGTTTCCAAACATTTTTTTGCACAAATTTTTTTTTCAGAGCATTTTTTTTCAACAAATTTTTTTTTCAATTTTTTTTCAAACCTTGAAAAATTTTTTTTTAATTTCTTTACTCCACTCTATGCAATATAAAATTAGTATTTTTCGTTACCACCTCCTTACAACTTTTTCAGACGGGTGTTGCAAAAAATAGCGTGTGATACACGTGCACGTAGGTGATTGTTAACTCGTATGATTGCATCATTCGCCTGCGGTTCGAAGCACTCGTCTACGTTTTCGCACTCGCTTCGCTCGTGCGCTAACCACCGGCTCATGCTTCGAGCCTCCGGCCTATGCTGCAAAACTCACACTCGCACACAATCACCTATTTTACGCACTTGTATCACAAATAACTATTCTTTACAAGCTCACGTCTTCTTCAATTTGACTTCATACACTCTTCCGAAATTGCCAGATCAAGCAAATCTAAGGGAATTCAGAAATTTCAGCTTAGCAGATTCCGATCTCTTTGTATCCGGCAGAATATGTTATTTTGGGAGCAGATGGATTTAGATCCTGTCTGCTACCAGAATCAAAGCAAGGTATTCTCGGTTCCTTAACAGCCGAAAATAGTCTTTTTGGATGGATATTATTATGACCTATTCAGCAATCTGAAATAGGTCGTTCAATCTCAGCTTGTCATTGTACGGCTTCAGAACTACACAATGATTTATCTTGTTTCTTGGAGACGGAAGAACCTCCCTCCTCATCCTCTTTGACTGAGGATGAAATTCGTTGCGAGGAGCATTTCGTTGCTAATTGTACTCGATTGTCCTGCGGGCAGTATATGATAAAATTACCCTTTCGAAATGGCCCTCCCATCGAAACCGGTAATTCCTTGGGTAGAGATAGAATTATGCTAGAAAAGAATCTGGCCCGTTTAAAAAACAAACCCGAACTTCAAACGGAATACTCCAAGTTCATGTATGAATATAAACAATTAAACCATATGGACTTGGTTAACGATTTTTCTAAATCGGATTCTTCTCAAACTGTATACCTGATACATCATCCTATCATTAGAGATAGCAGTTCCACTACTCATTTACGTATAGTCTTTATCTCTTCAAGCCTCACGTCTGATAGTTCTTCTCCAAACTCGAATTTGCATATAGGTCCGAAATTGTTAACAGACTATGATTACCAGCGCATCTTATGGAATTCGTCAGAAGGTAAACTTGAAGCCTAGCGTTTGACTACCGTCACAAATGGAACAGCATGTGCCCCATACCTGGCCAATCCGGTTGTCAAACGATTGGCTAGTAGTGAGGGATCTGCTTTTCCTAAAGCAAAGGCTACTTCAGAAAATAATTTGTACCTTGATGACATTCTCTTTGGCGCAGGCACTGTCGAGGAAGCTAGTGAGTTACGAGTACAGATTTCACACCTGATGGAACTAGGAGATTTTCATCTTATAAAGTGGGCCTCGAATAATGAATCGTTGCTATCTGATTGTCCACAAGGCGATCACGAAAGATCCTTTGATTTTTTTCCGGGAAGGATATACAGCTAAAACTTCTAGGATTACATTGGGATCCTTCCGCTGATAATTTTAAAATTCGAGCAGAGACACCAGTCACTGAACAACCTTCAAAAAGAAAAATACTATCAATAATAACTAAATTGTGCGATCCCTTGGGATGGGTTCCACTTGTTATAATTGTAGCTAAACGAATAATGCAGGAATTGTGGATTCGTAAACTGGACTTGAACGATTCCCTTCCTGATGATCTAACAAAACATTGGAACAATTTGTATAGTCAGCTAAGTAAACTCGAAGAGATTCGAATTCCAAGATGGACAGGACATCTACAAGATAGCTTAGGGTATGAATCGCATAGGTTTCCTGATGCTTCGGCGAGAGCCTATTCTGCCGTATTATATCTCAGCATTTTTCCGGAGAGTGGTGAGACAAGTAATTTTATGATCTGCCAAAACAAAAGTAGCGCCGATTCTACGAGTTACTATACCAAGATCAGAGCTATGTGGTGCTCAGTTACTTGCAAAGACTTTACACTATATTATAAATATCATGGGGTTTCAAAATACCCCATTATATTGTCACTCAGATTCAACCATAGTTCGAGCCTGGCTAATCAAACATCCTACCACTTGAAAAACTTTTATTTCTAATCGAGAAGCTCAAATTCATAATTTGCTTCCAAGAGCTAAATCGAGACATGTTCCAACTGGCGATATCTTAAAGCACAATTTGTACATCATGTAGTAAGATACAATGTCTTTTTACAAGATATGGTCACTGATTCCGCTTCTTGGTCCAGATTACTAGAGGTCACTGCATTTTGTTCACGTTTTACCCAGGATGTTCGTAAAAAATGAGGAACGCAATCGGATTCTGGGGAAACACCTCAGTCTCTCTTGCGCGAGACTTCTAAAATAAAACAAGCATCGTTGTTTTGGATACTCTATTGACAAAACTTCGCTTTCGCGAACGAAATTCGCGCTTTACACAAGCGAGAACCTATTCCTCCTAATTCGCCCTTAAAGGCCTTAAATCCATTCTTGGATACTTGCGCGACACGCTCATTTAAGGTCCATGCATGGTGGTAATCAACCGGCTCTATATACTCTACGTCAAGGATTCTGGATTATCGGAGGTCGGAATCTTGTAAAAAATGTCATACGTCCATGCGTGATTTGTGTTCGACAGCGTGCCCTTTACCCACACAGGATTAGATTATGCAGGCCCCTTTCAAAGTCGCTTTGCACCGGGCAGAGGGAATAGAACCTATAAAGGGTATGCTGCACTTTTCGTTTGCTGTGTTACTAAAGCGATTCATCTGGAACTACTATCCGTTCACGGTAGAAAAGCGCCTCCAAAATAGCTGCGCATTTTTTTAATTTACTCGTAAGAAAAAAATCGCATAAAAACACAGCTTATACCAGGATAAAGCTTACTTCATTGCGCTTAAGACAAGTCCCCATCTGTTTATGTACAAACATTGGTTTGGAAAACATCCTTCGCAAAAAGATGAAAACCGAGGTTTTTTTCGCATTACTCTGTCCTTTCTTAACTTTCGATGACGTTATCAATTAATAGGTTTCAAGATTGTCATTGCTAATAGTTATTCGATTGCATTTGTTGAAATTATCCAAGCAGTTTGAGCCAAAATATAACTCTCCACTATTTATATTACCAGAGATAGCATAGTCATATTTAAACTCATTTTACATTAATTGTTATTAATATATTGCAATTCTGTTTTCACATACGTATAGTCAAAATATGAAAGTATCTATATGAGTTTTTTCCAATTTTTTACACTGTTCATTTCAAAGATGTCGCTGTCGAAACTCAAACAAGGACAGAGTGACGCGAAAACCCACGGTTTTTACCTTTTCGCGAAGGATTTTTTCCAAACCAATATTATTGTACATAAACAAACGGGGACTTGTCTTAAGCGGAATAAAGTGAGCTTTATCATAGTTTTTTTATCATGAGTAAATTACAAAAATGTGCAGCTGTTTTAGAGGGGCCTTCGTATCGTGAATGGATAGTAATTTCGGACTATACATCCCAAGGTTTGTAGCTGCTTGTCAGCGCTTTGCATCCCGTTGAGGTATGCCTGCTCATCTTTATAGTGATAATGCTACGACTTTCAATCGTTTATCTATCGAAGGAACTTCTTGGAATTTTATTCCCCCTGCAGCTCCTAATTTTGGAGGGTTATGGGAGGCAAGTGTCAAGAGTTCTAAACACCACTTACGTAGATGTGTAGGCGTCATACCCTAACATTCGAAGAATTCACGACTACTCTCAGTCGAATTGAGGCGTGTCTTAATTCTCGACCTATAGGCCCACATCCTGATCAACCCGATGACTTCTCTTATCTTTCTCCAGGACATTTTTTAATGGGATCCTCTTGCGAGTCCTCCTGAACGCTCTGTTGAGCTGATTCCTCAAAATAGATTAAATCGTTGGCAAATTGTTCAACGCATATCTCGAATATTTTGGCGAAGATGGAAAGTGGAGTACCTACACTCCTTACAACAGCGTTATAAGTGGAGAAGTCTTCATAATAATATTAAAATCGGTTTTATGGTGCTTACTAGACACGGTGCTCTCTCTCCGGATTATGAAATATTAAGCGGGAAAGGATGGCCTGATTCGAACAGTTAAAATCAAGACAGCCACTTTCGAATACGACCGACCTATATCTTAAGATTGTCTCTTGCCTCTTTCGTCAGTGGGAGCTGCCAAGTTGTCCGACAATCTTAAATGAGTTACATTATTGAACTTCTATGAATATTCACTCATCTTTTCACTAATCTACTATTTCAAGCTCTGTACTCTTCAATCAGTCCTTTTCTTACGGCGCACAGTGAGTTTTTTTAAAAAACATTTCGTTCAAAATTCTGCTGAGTGCTCAATTTTTGACCGATTATAATAAAAATTTTTTTTCAATACTCGCAAAAAATTATAATTTCATGTAGCACAGCTACTTTTTTAGTTTTCTGCGAAAAACTAACCTGAAAAAATATAAACTTGCCAAGGTAGCTGAACCTCAAACCTCAAACTCACAAACCTCAAAACCACGAACCTCAAACCCACGAACCTCAAACCCCCCAACCAGTAAGCCCACAAACCTCAAACCTACAAACCTCAAACCCCTAAACACGTAAACCCACAAGCCTCAAACCCAAAAACCGTCGTATGAGGTTTAAATTTTGTGGGCTTGAGGTTTGTGGGTTTGAGGTTCGTGGGTTTAAGGTATAATTTTTGTGGGTTTGAGGTTTGTGAGTTTGAAGTTTTTGTGTGTAAAGATATTATCGAGTTCATGGTTTCAAAAGTTTCGAAATTTCGTGGTTCAGCTACCTTGGCAAGTTCATGTTTTTTTAGGTTACTTTTTTGCAGAAAACTAAAAAGGTAGCAGTGCTACACGAAATTATAATTCGTTACGAGTATTTGAAAAAAAATTATTAGAATCGGTCACAAGTTGAGTAGTCAGCAGAATTTTATAAAAAAAACTCACTGTGTGGCGGGCGGCATTAAAAAAAAACTAATGTTGCCTTTATTGTTTGAGAACTTTGATTAGTTTACTAATTAATATTTATTGTATTGCCTTAGCATCACAAATCGGGCAGTATGTTACGAGTGAGAAAAGAGACCGAGAGAATTCAGCTTTGAGGATTGCACACATATATGAATATAACGAATTATGGGGGATACCACGCTGAAAACACCAGTTCTCATAAGATCACTGAAGTTAAGCAGTGTTGGGCGCGGTCAACACTTGGATGGGTGACCGTTCGGGATACTGCGTGCTGTTGGCCCGACGTGGGTGTGGTGAGCCCACACTTGTAGTTATTTACTACAAGAAACTATCCGCCTAGAAACACTACGCGAATCGGGTAGTGTCACGCCTACCCCGAAAAGTAAATGGCTTAATGGTATACATACATACATACATGGGCGATTTGTGTATGTGTGTGTAACGAGTTCGTCTCGTTACTAAGCCAGAGACCGGGCACCGAGTAAAATCTCTGTAGTCTGTAGGGAAGACCACCCTACAGTAGATAATGAGCCTACAGTAGATAATCATTAATTGAAAATACTAATGTATGTAAAATAATTAATTTCATTTGATTCACAGTTAAGTCATCATACATGTTAATAATTCAGAATTAGAATTAATTATTTCAGGCACATTTGTGCTTTTAATTAATGATTCTCTACTGTAGGCTCACTACCTACTGTAGGATGGTCTCCCCTAACTTACAATTAAAATTAAATTATAGTTTGAAATTAAAGTTGGTCTTATTGATGGGACGTTATGCGAAAACTGTTCAATATTGAAAATTACACAACCATGCACAAATAAATACTGTAATTTGTGGTTCAAAATTGAGTCACGTCAGTAAACTTACACTTCCACACATTTCCCATATTGTTTGAGAATCTTTATTCCAAGAAACATTTGAGACTAACAAACAAGCGTTAATACCATCGACATCAGCAATCTTACCATTCTTCAAGTTCTTAATTATATCCCCAACCTCGGAGGCACAGATTCTTTCAGCCGGGTTTTCCAACGTACCGTGTTCTTTGTCACAGTTGTGCTGCCTTATAGATTCACCCCCCAATAATTCCTGGAAAGAGTCTTTCAAAGCGTCTAGTATCCCGTCTGTATCATATAACATTTCACCCTTGCTATTTCTTATGCCGACTAACTCTGTACTACTACTTCCTTTCCTAGTGATCAGCGCCAATTTCCAGAACAGTTTCTTGCTGCCTTCGAAATCGGTTTGCATTTTCTTTTCTTCTTCAGCTTTGATTTTAGCTTTACTTTCTCACACTAGTATTTTTAATTTCCTACTTTCATCTCTATAATGATTTTGAAGACTATTTCTCTCCTTATCGCTAAGGCCTGTAATGTTCAACTTACTTTGATACACTCGCTTATTTTCGTTAATGGCTACGCGAATGTCATCATTCCATCACGCATCACCAGAAATTCTTCCTACAATCGCACTACACACATTTTAGTCGCACTCCTGACAATGATATCCCTGAGCGTAGTCCATGCGCCGTCTACATCTTTAGTGCGTATTAGCGCCTCCTGAGTTGACCTATCTACGTGTTCGCATATCCTAATCTGAAAATCTATTTGCACGTCAGGTTTCTGTAAATTCTCAATCTTCATTCGCCTTTGTTTCGTCTTTTTGGTTCTATTCCTTCTCCACCCTTGACCTAAGTTAATTTCTGAGACTAAGAGGTAATGGTCCATTTTACATTCAGAACACCTCATAACCTTTGTATCTTTTATTAGCTCCCTGAATCTTTCACCCGCAACAACAAAGTCAATTATACTATAGCTAGCTCCTCTGCACCAGGTGTACAAGTGGATTATTTTATGCCTATGTCAATTATTTGTAATAAACAAGCCCTTCTCTAAGCACAAGCAAACCAATCTGTCTCTGTTACCATTTGTTTTTGGATCCCCAAAATTACCTAGCACCCTTTTCATGCCCTGACGTTGGATTCCAACCCATACATTCATATCTCCTAGTAGAATGATTCTTTCCCCATGATCGCAAGTGCCTATTGTTTCATTCAAAGTATCCCAGAAAGCGTCTTCAGCCTCACTACTTTCACCCTGTCGAGGGGTTATACCCCATTTGTGCATATGATAGTTCAGGTGGTTGTGCTTGTAAGCATCTGAACCACTGTCCTCATGTCTTTCTTGGGTAAACCCAGGCTTTTCCTGGCTCTGTACATTATGTATGTATAGCCCAGGATGGCTTTCGCCTGTCGGCAACACTGAATTTGATGCCAATATTCCCGGTGCTTTGTTCGGATCCAGATTTTGATGGCTATCCCGATGCAGCAAGACGCTAGTCTCAGTATCGGTACGGTCCCATGTATTCACTTGCTGCGCCGCATTTTGCCAACTGGTCCGCCTTTTCGTTGCCCTTGATACTGTGTGAGCAAATGACCCATATGACAGCCACTTTGTTCTTTTCCGCAAGTTGGTTCAATGGCATTTTCATTCCAAAACCACCTCCTCCTTCTCGCGCATTACATAGATTCCTGCTCCTGACCCTGCCGCTTCTCTGTAGCCATATGTGTACCATATTTCCTCTTGAAGAAGCGGGTTACCATTTGCTTTTCACATATACCAGTTTGAGATGCAGACGCGGAAACTCTTGGTGAAGTTGAAGCGTTTTGTTATTTTATCTTGCCTCATCTCTAGAATCAGCAGCGTGCCGATATCACTTTGGAGCCTAGGGTGTCTGGACTCCGAGTCCATCTATTTACTCTTTCCAGGCAGCCCATCGTGTGAGCCACCCTTGCAATTATCGCAACATCTAAGTGTTCATCACAGAACATTAATCCTATCGCCGCTGTGGGCGTAGTACTCATTGCTCCCATCATATCCCTAAACGCTAGCATTTGTAATCGTCGCAGCCTGTCCTGCATCGTTTCAAGTTCCGCCGGTGGACACCAGACCACGGCCGCATATAGATGCTTTGGTTTAATAACAGAAGAGTAGAGCCATGCAAGCATTTTAGACCCTAGACCTTACGTTAACTCAAAGGATCTCATGCACATCCAAAAAGTCATGACAAACTTCCTGCATTGGGTCTCCAGGTGCTTCGCCCAGTTCAGTTTACTATCTAGGATTAATATCAGATGTTGAACCGAATCTGGATTCGTCAGCCTCCCGTCACAAAATACAGGAGTATCAATTTTTTGAACTTTGTAATTTCTCGCGAAAAACGACCAGGCTAATCTTTTCCGGATTTACCGAGAGCCCTGAGCTATTGCAATAGAACTGTACGATGCGTAGCGCCAATCTTGTAAAACCCATCAACGTTTCCAGATGAAACACTTCAGACTAGGATTACAAAGTCATCCGCATAGCCCTGGGTATAATACCCTTCCTTATTTAGCCTACGAAGAAGGCCGTCCACTACAATGCACCACAGACGAAGTGACAGGTCACCCACCTATGGGCACCCCTTTGGTGCTATTACCCTGACTGAGCCTTCGCCCCATCTATTTTCAAGTCTCCTCTGGCGTAGCATGGTTCCTATCCAGCTTACTAGCTGGTCTGGCACGTCACACCTCGGAGCCTCTCGACAGCTGACTTCTGGAGGAGTATTGCTGAAGGCACCCTCTATATCCAAGAAGTTGCCTACAGCATACCCCTTCTATTCAAGCTGCTGCTTTAATTTTGCCATAACAGCATGGAGCACAGTTTCTACCGAAGAGCCTGCCAGAAAGGCATACTGCCCTCTGTGCGGCGGGGAGGCTAAAAGCACCTCACCCCTGATATATATCTCGACCAGCTTCGCTAACGTCTTCAGGATGAAAGACGTTAAGCTGATCGGCCGGAAATCTTCTGCAGCAATATAAGAGCGCTGGTGATTCAAAGGCACAGAAGGACCCAACGGCCTATTCCTCCTTCTTGTGATCAACGACCTTGGCGGCGAAATTCCAATCGGCCTTCTCCTTCTCTTGGCCCTAGCCTTCCACCTATTGGTCCACTCGAATTCGCTGAAAACCCCGGAAGTGGACTTCCATCAGGTGATTCAGCGTTGCTTCTTGCGATGATGAATATTTTTATTACCAAATTTTTATCAGATTTTTGAGGATTTCAAGGGACTTCGACGGCACTCAAGGTGTTTTGATTGATTTTCCGGGATTTCCCGAAATATCAGAGCTCACGAAATACCATGGGGTTTTTGAAATACTTTGTTGGTTTTTAAAGGAACTTATTCGCAGAAATTGAGAGGAAATTTCACGGGATTTTTTCATGTTTTCGATGAATCTCAGAGGATTTAAAAAAATTGAGGCATTTGGAAAGATTACAAGGAATTTTTTATTGATTTCAATAATTCGAAGGTATTGCAATGAATTTTTAAGGTAGGAAAAATATTTGGAAGGCTAAAATATTTTTAAAGAGACAGAATTTTACAATCTAAACTTAAAAAAACAGGGTTTTTGGCGGCGCACCAAAGGCGAGCCGAGATGTCCAGAGCGAACTTTGGAGAGATGTACACTGTAACAGAATTGTCACCATAACGCTGGACTCGGCACGACCTTGCGCGAAAGGGTTGCTGGGCCGCACACGAGACGGAACAGAATCCCCTGAGGGGACCCGAAGTCCCGAGCAACAGTACAGCAGTTGCTCAGTCTGAGTTTGCTCGGCTTGGGGAACAGTGTTTTGTGTCAGTTTCCTGTGCCTCTTGCTTTCGCTTCGCCCGCCTTCCTCACGAAGAGGATTTCCTTCCGCTTTGAGCGGCTCCTGCGTGGACCGTCACCTCCACGACGGCCGCATTTCCGGGCCCCAGCCTAGTCTTCGGAGTTCATCAACCTGTCGCCACGGGCTGACGACCGCATCGTTGTAAGTCGTAATAAACGCAATTAATTTTACATGCTTGCCTCATTATTGTGTTCTACCCAATTTCTCAGTGCCTAAATCCACCTTCCTCCCCTCGATATTACCTCCGTAATACCTGGCGCGCAACCCAAAAAACCCAGCTTCTATCTTTAAAATTGAAAACCTGCTGAGAAATTAGGATACACATACATATACAAAGTTAACAATTACACAAAATTTCTTACACATACTCCAACTTGCTACTGATTCATCCGCCTTGATTACTTTGATAGCATCACCACCTTATACTGATGATTTTTTATTGATGATTTTATATTGTTGATTTGATTTGTTTGCCAGGTGATTTATTTTCTAATATGTACAATGTATTTGCTTCATATGTATTTCACCTGATATTTATGAAATGAATGGTTTTTTTGGGAAGTGAAAAACTGAACCAAAATTCGGAAACGAACTAGAAAAGTTCAGCTCAGAAAATTCGTGAAATCGGTCAAAGTTTTTAGGGGATGAAACTAGAATCAGGAATTTGTTCCAAATTAGAAAATTCGGAAAACTTAATAAAAATTGTCTAAATTAAAAAATGTTTGTTCCGGTATGTTTAAATATTGAAACCGAAAACGGATAATTCGGAAAAATGATATATTTTTGGAAAGTTAGAACTATCTTTCAGAAATTAATATTATATTGTTTCGAATATGATAAAAAAGGATACCTAAAATGGAAAATATATTTCATTTGAGTTTAGATTAAATATTTCAAGCGGCATCCTTATGAATACCACGCCAAGATCACGCGACATATCTCCCAAATAAAATTTCTCGAAGGAAATTGAAATTTTAAATTAGAAACATACATCGAAGGAAAATATAAGGTGTCCTTTCCTTACAGATCTTAACTGAATTTTAAAATAAATGAAATTGAGATCGGCAAAAGTTAAATTCATAATGCCGAAACCTACAGTCATGGAAAATTATCATGATAACCTGAAGTTGGAAGGTACCGCTGCACTTCATATCCAAAATATTAATTCGGATAAGGTCACAACGAGACCAATAATCGAAATTATGGCCCCAACTCCAGCCAAAAATACAGGCGCTATCCCTAAAATAATAAATTGATCGATAGGTCGCGGTAGGGGTTTCGCGAGGAAAAACATGTAAACACCAATGAATAAAAATAGGTCAGAAAAAGACAGATTAACTCGGAAAACATATACTGAACCAACTCAAAATAACCGACACGTATTCCATGACCTTACTCAAAACCCTAACAAAACTTTCGACCTAGAAATCAATACCTTCTATTGGGATAACGAAGAGTTACACGCAATAGGCGCGTTAGGCTCAATAAACAATCCCAGACAAACCAACAACAAAACTTTTGATTGCAATTTCTTTTTAAAAAATAATACACAGTTCATTTTAGAAACCGACGAACTTTTAGAAAGTGTAGAGTTCAATCAATTTATGAACCAACAAAAGGAAAGATTTTTTAGAGAAAAGGAAGAAAGGGCAAATGATTTAAAACTTAGATTAAACCCGTCAGCTCACAGTTCTTTTGAAAAAGAAAGAAAAAAGATTGAACCTAGTTACAGTCGAAATAAAAGCGCATCCCTTAATAGACAGTCAGTACAATTCAATTTAAAAGATAATCTACAAGAACCCCGTCAACTTTCCCACAACAATACCGAAAACCGTAGTAGAACGAGAATCAATAATTTAAAATTACAAAACTCAAATGACAGTGAATCATTAGAGGACAGAAACACTTCAAACCAAAACAGACGACATAGACTCTCGACAACAAGTAATAGGTCAAACAGACATTCTAGAATCGACACAAATAATACAGATACGGATAGCGAACCTGAAAATAATACAAATAATCAAACAATTCCAGCGACATTTTTCCCTTTTGGCATGAAACAAACGCCATCTCAAATCATGAGTAACTTGCCGATTAAATTTAGGAATAACAAAAAGAGGACAGTCCCGCGCATTTTCTGAACGAATTAAAAAGATTCAAAAGGGGATATAAAATAAACGACCGCGATATTTTAGAAAATTTGGACGCACTACTAATTGAAGATGCAAAAGATTGGTGCGAAATAAATAAAAATTCCTGGCGATGTTCATCGGATTTTTTCGAAGATTTTAAAAACGCTTACATCGATGAAAGATTTTCTTAGGAAATTAGGTAAAAAATTAAATTTTGCAATCAAAAAAGGACACAAGACATTCACTAATATTTGACAGAAATCAGTAAACTTTTTACTAAACTTCACCCTAGAAAAAGTCTGGAATTGGAATTGCGTAGAGCTTACGAGAACCTTAGAATAGAATATAAAATGTACATTAAACGTAACGACTTTGAAACTTTTGAGGAACTAGAAGACTTACGAAAAGAATGGGAAACTGAGCTAGCCAAATCAAAAATTCGAGGGCAAGTTTTACAAATAACCGAACCTAAAATAGAGGACAAATTAGAACAAAAACGTAATAGCAGTAGTGGGGATAAAAATAGTCCGGAGAATAATAAGGACTTGAGAGAAAATAAAAACAACCAAAAGGATAACCAAAACGGAAACCAAAACCAAAATAACCAGGGTAAAAAACCATACAAAAATCGATTCCCATTTTCATCATTTGGATTTCCATTATTACCTTTTCCAAACCAATACCAACAAAATTTTAGACCTAACTTCAGACCTAGATTCCCACCTGGTTTCCAATTAAATTTTCAACCTAGATTTGATCCAAATTACCAAACTAGATTCCAAAACAATAGACAAAGATATCCATTCAATCCCTATAATCAAATGTTACCAATGCTGAATCAAATGACGTTATACTCAAATCAAGGTCAAAGCAATCCAATGATCGAATTCCCAACAGAAAAAGCGGAAAATAGTTCAGGAAGTAATAACAAAAATAATAAGCAAAATCCCCAAAAACTAAATTACGATAATAAAAACCAACAACGTAATAACAATTCTAATAAAGATTCCCAAGATAAAATAAATTCCGATCAAAACAAAAAACAGAATTTTAATTCACGCACAAACATTTCAACAAACAATAGCAATTGTTATTACTGCGGTTTAACGGGACAGAAACGCGTTTTCATTTAATGACAAAATTCGAAAATAATTTATTTCGAATTTAGTAGACACGCGTGCCACGCATTCCTACGTGGGCAACGAATTATTGGAAGAAATAAAAAATTCCAAAATTTCAATTCTCAAACCAGTTTCACGCAAATTAATGGTCGCAAATGGAGAAACTGTAGATATAATGGGACAAGCGATAATCTCAATTATAATCGGAAATAAAATAAAACACGTCATGTTCAGGTTAGTCCCAAAATTAAAATCCGTGGCATTTTGGGTACGGACATGTTAAAAGCTCTACGGATGCCCCTAGATTATGACTCAGAGACCTGGTGGTTACCAGGGAGTCCCGCCACCCGCTATCCGATGTGTCCTACATCAATCCCCACCCCAATAATCAAAAATATGCCTGACATGGCAGTAAAAGCGGATAAAGAAGTTGAAAACGGAAAAAGTAGGAATAAACCAGGGATTAAAGAAAAAGAAAATAGGACAATAGAGACTAAACCGACATTCGGAGCTAAAATCAATTTAAAAAGTTCCAGAGAGCTCAACAAATATAGTCCAAAGTTAGAAGATAGTGAAGTTCCCAGAGTACCGGTCAATCCTAACCAACCCCAAAAAACCAAAAACGCCCAAATTCCGGTAAAACCCGTACAAAGGATACCCCAAGCCTAATGAGCATCCCCACGAGTAACAAATTCCAACCCCTAGAAAGCATCCTCACCCCAGACACTAGCGACGACTCAAGCAGAGAAGACTCAGATACATTAGGCAAACCAAGAATTAGGAAGAAAAATAAGGAAAATAAGTTAGGAAAAATATTTTACAATAAAAAATACGAAGAAAAATATAAGGATAGTGACAGTAACATTTGGAAAGATGAAAAAGTTACTGATCAAAATGAAACAAAACGAGAACCTCAAAAAGCAAATGAGATATCAGAAATGGATAACAGAAATCAATGGGTTAATTTAAAAAATAAAGCAATAAGATTAAATAATATTACGGATAATTCCGGATAAATCAACGAACAAAATTATTGTTCGCCAGAGTACTGCGAAGGTATTGTTGAGCTTAACGAAAGCCAACAATCCCAATTAGAAAAACTTTTAGAAAATAAAATAAAAATACACCAAGGAAAAGAACATAGGGCGACTCATTCAACGAAAAACCAAATTGACGTCCAGGGCCACGATCGCATTAAACAGGGATATTATCACGTGAGACATAATCAAACCGTCTTGCTCTGATTGGTCAAAGCCTATAGTGATGATCAAAAGACCGCGTAAAGATTATAGATTCTGTTTAGATTTCAGAAAGGTTTTTTTTATTTTTTTTTTTTTTTTTTATTTATTATAGCAATTGTAACCCAGAGAGAGGGTTATTTTGCTGAAAAAAATTAATACATATAAATGGAAGTACAAGTAAGTTACACAGATTATAAATTATATAGCTAGGTTACAGTCATCGAGAAACTTACATAGAGACCGAGCAATTTTAGCATTTAAATTACTTAATAATACTGTGCTGGAAGATGGAAGGAACTGATTTGAGACTTGCAATGAATTTAGATCTTTGGCCTTCGAACAAGGGACATTGCCATAATATGTGATCGAGATCTTGTACCTCGTAGTTACAATCGCAAACAGTGTCGCTAAATAGACCAATCTTGAAAAGAGAGGACTTTAAATTGTAATGACCAGATCTGCAGCGATTGATAGTGGTTATAACTTTGCGCGACAGTTTGAATTTGTTGAACCACGGTTTGGCATTATTACTGTGATAGTGTTCAAAATAAAGTTTCCCCTTACTTGTTCCTTCTTCACAAAGCAAATGGAGAGTGTTGTTGCGAGCAGCACTTTTCAGATACATTTTAAGATCAGCAAAAGGTATTCGCAGTTCAGAATTAACAGCAGTTGCAATTTTTGCTAGGTTGTCGGCTTTGTCATTGCCGAGAATTCCTGAGTGCGCTGGGATCCAGACAAGTTGAATACTACTATTATTTGAAGTCAGATTCTGAAAATAGTGAATGTTTTGCCTGATTTTAAGAATAAAAGGATTAGTTTTGATATTATGACTGATGTTTTTAAGGGATAACAGCGCACTCAAAGAATCGGTGAAAATTATTGCATTTTGGTTAGGGTAATTGATAGCTAGCTTGACTGCTTCGTTGATAGCAACGCATTCAGCAGTAACGATAGATGCAGAACTGTGAAGACTGTTGATAACTGTAGTTGAAAGGTAATCGCAAACAGTCGCGGCGCCCACCGAAATTCCATCGGAAATTTTACTGCCGTCCGTAAAAGTCGCATAAGCATTATTTGCGATGAGGCGGTTGTAAATAAGAGTGTTGGGATTACCTGATTTATTGAGTATACGACCGAAATCAGTATCAATATCGATAGTATTAAAAAGAGTCTCAAGACTATACTGGCAAATGCCATATCTGCTGCTAGTTTGCACTACTTCATTATTAAAATTGGAGTTTTTAATGCATCTGATAAGTAGACGTTTGCTATTCTTAAGCTTATTAAGATTGTTATGAGTTTTATTGAAAATCTTTAAGATATTTTTATGTGCAATGAGGCCAGAATTATACATTACTTTGTTGATATAGTTTTTACACAAGAAAATGACACGTTCTCCAATGAAAGGAAGCTTGGATTCTGGCAATAGAATATTGGTGGGCGTACTGTTTCGATAACCAAACGCTAGTCTAATAGACGCATATTGAACTTTTTCAAGAGCCCTAGATTGTTCGAGTGTGTTCGGATAGTAAACAAAGCAACCATATTCTAGGATCGAGCGAACATAGCTTTTGTAAAGTATGAGTAACGTGTCCGGGCTTGAGCCCCACTTAACACCACGCAAGTATTTTGAAATATTGTTCGCCCTCTGAGTCTTTTTAATAATAGCACTAGTATGTTGTTTGAAGGTGAGCTTATAATAAAAAAGAATGCCGAGAAAACGTGCAGTTTCGCTGGAGTGAATAACACAGTTATTGACTTGGATGGACGACTCACCCGGTTTAGTACCAGTTTTATTAAAGTGCATGAAAACGGTTTTTGAAGGAGCTATATCTACACCAAGCTTCTGAAGGTTAGCAGAAATAGTATTAATTGATTTTTCGAGAAGATTTTTACAAGAGGAAAGTGGACGACGCTTGCAGTAAAGCGCAATGTCGTCCGCGAATTTAGCTATTTTGACAGATTTAGGGAGCTGATTGCAAATGAAGTCTATGTATATACAGAACAATAACGGGCTCAAACCCCCTCCTTGAGGAACACCCCTGCTGACAGTTCTGGTTTTATCTCCGAGCACTTGTGAGTGAATCACTCTTTCCCATGTAAGGTGTTGAATGAATTTAATGAAAACGAGAGGGCAGCCAATTTCGGCTAGCTTTACAAGGAGTCATTCTACGTTAACGTTATCAAAGGCGGCCTCGATATCCAGAAAGGCAGCAAGAATATCCCTTTTATCGGAGAAAGCCTCTTCTATGTCTAGAGTTAAGCCAATTAGATTATCAGTGGTGGATTGACCTTTCCTAAATCCGGTTTGAAAATCAGGGAGAATATTATTAGTTTCGACCCACCATTGCAATTTATTTTTCAACGTAGTTTCGAAGACCTTGCAAAGACACGAAGTAAGAGCAATTGGTCTGACACCTTTACCGTTAGGTTTATTAATAAAATGAATATAAGATTGTTTCCACTCAGCAGGAAAAGAGCCAGACTGATATAAGGCGTTAAATATGTCGACTAAGATGAGTTTGTACTTAAGTGGTAGTCGTTGGATAGCTTCATAGTCAAGCCCGTCGACACCGTAAGAGGACCTGGAGCTTTTACTGCTGAGGGCAACATTAAATTCCGCAAAATTAACAAAGATTCGAGAAGAGGGTTAGGTTGACAATTGGGTAGAATCGATGGATTGTTTTGACACCAGTGCGGGCTGATACGATCTAGAGTGTCATTAATAGAGCCAGAGTTCTGATGGTTCTCGGAAATACTAGTAGGTAAGATTTTAGTCCATTTATTTTTAAGTAATTTACTTTTGTCCCATACGTATTTTTGATTAATGTTAAAGTTCAGTGATTCTGCGAAGGTGCGAAAATTGACTCTTTTTTTAAGTTTAAAAGTTTTGCGAGCTACTGCAGCTGCTTTTTTATATTGTATAAAATCGGATTGATTATTAGAGAGTCGCCATTTTTTAAAAGCTGCCCTTCTGAGTCTTTCAACCTTATCGCATTCCGAATCCCACCAGGGAACTGGATTTCTGTGGACGTTATTGTTTACAATTTTTTTAACTGGAGTATTGGACCGAATGGCATTTTTAATAATATCAGTGAAAATAGTATATTTTTCGCAAGGACTGGTAGATTCGTAGTCAGCAGTTAATAACTTGTCATAATTTTCATCTAGATTTAAAGCTACTTTTTACCAGTCGGTGCGAGTGGATTTAATATTAAAAGATTTTTTACGGTAGATGCTTTTGTTGACATTAATGTCAATGAAAATGGGAAAGTGATCAGAGCCCCAAGTTTCATCATTAACAAGAACGTTAATTTTATCGGAAATGCTATTAGAGGAAAAAACGAGGTCGAGGTTAGAAAAATAATTGGAGTTATTACGAAAGTACGTGAACGAATCATAATTATGTAAAAAGGTATCAGAAGCAGAATGAGCTGAGAGAAGTTTTTCGCCGTTCCGATCAGAGTCTTTACAGTTCCATGCAGCATGGTGTGTATTGAAATCGCCCATAATAATGGTGTTGCTATTATTAGCCATGTTATTGAAGACTGAGTTCCAATCTAATTGAGAATGTTCTAAACCTGGGGCTCTGTAGTAAGCATGGAAAACAATATTGGGAGTGACGTTGGTAAGCTTGAAACCTAGAACTTCAAACGCAGGATTAGGAGAGCATAAATTATTTATCTGTGTATACGCAAGATTGTTTTTAATGAAAGCGATGATGCCCCCACCTTTTTTATGCAGACGATCTTTTCGAAGAGTTTTGAATCCAGGGAAGTGTAAGCAACGATTTTGATCATCATCGGAGCTCAGCCACGATTCAACGCACACCAAAATGTCGATTTTCTGGAGTATTTTGGGGATTTCTTCGCGTTTTGAATTGATACTCCTGCAGTTCCAGAATATAACTTTGATATCGGTGGGGAAATGGTCATCCGTATTCGCGAGAGGCACGTTCATGAAAGATTATCCGAATCGCCGCCAGAATCCGAATCGCTAGAGTTGAAAAGCCTCAGCTTTTTGGCTAATTTAGAGCATCTGTTTCTGAGATTTGAGTCAGGTATGAGAGATTTTAGATCGTGTCACATAGTTGCCAAAAGCGAGAGATTTTACGTATATTGAAGCACTATGTCAGAGATGTGCCTTTTGCCGTATGTTTCCGACAAGAAGTTTTCAAATTCGGCGTAGCTGAGAGGGTGCGCTTGAGGATTGGCAGTCAATTCATTTTTTAACGCGAGTAGAGCCTCGTCTAAAACATCCAAGTTTAATGGCGGAAAGTCCTCAGAGGAGTAGCTACTTTCTTTTTTAGCTTTTTTAGCTTTCTTCTTCTCAGGTGATTTCGCTCGTGATAACGATTTGTGTGGAGGGTTGGCGAATACTGTTTCATTTTTTTTCGAGTCAGCAGCGGTACTTGCGTTAGAAGATGGATCAGAGAGTGACAGAGCTCTTTTTGAAGAAATATTAGGTGTAATTGCATTCGAAGCTTGCGTTGAAAGATCGAGTGAAGCAGCGATTTCCTTGGTAGCGATATCTATAGGCGGTTGAGATTTGCTGTTGGATTTTTGGCTCAGAGGCATAGCTGCGTTTCCTGCTAGTAGAGTCGGTGCTTAAGTAAATCCAGTAGTTGGTGCTATTAAAATTAATTTGTAATGATTCGGGAAACAGGGCCTCGCCCCCCTCCTTGATATAGACCTGGCGTCGGAATGAAAGAATGTGAGAGCGCCCGGGTTTACTTGTGCTCGCTCGAATGAAGTGAATCTGCGAGACCAATTGAATCCCTTTTTCGCTGAGAGCCTGAATCAACACTTGATTTGGAATCACTGGGTTAACGTTAGAGATAACGACACGTTTATTTCTTTCTATTAGAGGACGAATGCACAACTGATGATCCTTTATTGTGACCTTAAGATTTTCTAAGCTGTCCACTGTAGATTTTGATGATAAGAAGATACATACACGGCCACCAGAGATTCTGGATATGAATTTGATATGACTAACATCGATTAGCTTTTCAAGGCCGTCAATATAATCATCGATAGACAGACCTTCAATTGCTTCTATAACAATAGCCTGTTCACTTTTCGGTTGGTAGGTTGCTTGAGCGTAGGATGCAGCATTTGGTGTAGATGAACTAGAGATATTAGGAACTGGGGTATCAGACTTGGGGGTAGGGCCTCCATCACTGGAACCCATCATCAGAGAGCATAGCAGTTATGAAAAATGCTAATGGCTCAAACAGAGTGTACAAGCACCGATTACACACCACAAGACACTCACAACACGCACCGCTCGCACATACACAGTAAGCGAGGTAAACAGCCCAAACTCACAGAGGCAAGGCACACGTCTACTCACTAAGACGGCTCGGCGAGCACTGTTCAGAAAGGTTAATAATATTACTAAAAAAGACCACTACCCGATCCCACTTATGACAGAAATACTGGACACTTTAAGATCGGCGAAATTTATCTCCAAAATTGATTTGAAATTAGCTTATTTACAAATTCCATTAGAAGAAAATTCAAAACCAATTATAGCATTCACAGTCCCTGGATAGGGCATGTATCAATTTAAAAGGATGCCATTTGGTTTAACCAATGCTCCAGCCACTTTCCACAGACCGATGGACAAAATCATCACTCCAGATTTAAAGCCAAACGTTTTTTGTTATTTAGATGATATTGTAATAGTAACACAAACATTCAACAAGTACAGCGCATAATAGGGATGGCAAGTTGGTACAGAAAATTCATTCCACATTTTGCCGAAATAATAGAACCGATAAACAGATTGCTTAAAAAAGACAAAAAATGGGAGTGAGGATTAGAACAAGATGAGGCTTTCCAAAAAATCAAAGATCTCTTAACTTCAGCACCAATTTAAACATGCCCAGATTTCACAAAACCCTTCCTACTCGAAAGCGACGCGAGTAACATGGGGTTAGGAGCTGTACTTACACAAACAATCGAAGGTGTAAATTACGTAATCTCTTACGCGAGTAGAAGCCTAAGCGGTGCGGAATCGCGTTACTCGGCATCTGAAAAAGAATGCCTGGCGGTAGTTTGGGCCATACGAAAATTTAGGCCCTATTTAGAAGGTTACACCTTTAAAGTAATCACGGACCACTTACCTTTGAAGTGGCTCCATAACCTAAAAAACCCCACTGGCCGATTAGCCAGATGGGCATTAGAATTACTAGAATATGACTACGAAGTCATATATCGCAAAGGCAGTTCAAACCTAGTCCCTGATGCCCTCTCGAGATGAGGGGAACAAACGAAAAATATAGCGTTCTTGTTAGCTTGTAGCGTAGAAAAACCAAAAGCGGACGGTAATGACAAAACAGACGACTGGTAACTCTACAAAATACAAAAAACAACAAACAAAAAAAATGCTACACGTTACAAAAAAACCCGAAGAACACGAAAAATGGCGAATCAGAGATTCGCAACTACTTTTACGGAACCGACCCACTTAAATCTACTTTACTACCAGACTCAAACCCCTGGAAATTAGTCGTACTTAAGGAGAAGACCGTTGGAGTATAAAATAGGTGACAGGGTACTGAAAGTAGTAACAAAACTGTCAAATAAGGCCGACAAAAAAGCAGGTAAACCTTACGATAAATACGAAGGTCCTTTTGTCATTAAAAAGAAAATTTCCCCAACCATTTACGAATTAAAAAACCTTAAAGGTAAGGACATCGGGGAATGGAATATAAATGATTTTAAATTAGAAAATGTAAATACAGGTAATGGCACATGGGCGTAGAAAAATTTTAATGAGTTTAAGTAAGAATATTTAGACTTAAACAAGGGCAAAAGTGGTACTGGATCAATAGCATTAGTGGCACAAATGAACTCGAAAAACTATAAACAACACTCCGAACACAACTACTGTAAAACGATCTCACAAACAATTTGAAAGATAACAAAATTAAGACAGAAGTAACAGTCTTCTCTGAAAAGAAAGAAAAAGACGATAATACAAAAAGAAATATAAACCTTAGAAAGGAAGTACAAACAGTGGAACGCAGAATTAAAAATACTATAACAGGAAATAAATTGACTGACTTTTTGTTAATAAACCAAATTACATAGTTTCAATAGGATTTACAATTTCAATAATTATTAACTAAATAAAACAACAATTGAACTCAAATAAAAACAAACTCAAAGGACAATCGACTCCAAAGACAAATAAAAAACAGACTCAAAGGACAATCGACTCTATAAACAAGAAATCTCCACGACAATCGACTAAACGGACGGATTTTTCGTTTTTCTTTTCATATTTGTTTCAGAAAGAAGATACCCATGGAGGAGGATCAGAAGCGAAAAAACAACGAGAGAAGAGGAACCTAAAGCATAAAACTAGGGACAATTGTAAAGAATTATAATATCAGTTTCGCGAAGGATTAATAATCAAAGTTATTTACATACCATGTAACCTTTTTGACAACGAAAAACAGTATGAATCGAAAAAAAAACTTTACAATCTCAGACTCCAACAGACAAGTTCACTCATACTAATGAAATTGGAACATGATTACTGACTAGATTTAACATTACTAAAGCAAACCTCAAGAGGAAAACAGCAGATTTGCAAACTTTTGTTTAAATGTTTTTTTTTTGAGACTATATCAGACTCGGGGAACAGTGTTTAGTGTCAGAGTCCTGTGCCTCTTGCTTTCGCTTCGCCCACCTTCCTCACGAAGAGGATTTCCTTCCGCTTTGAGCGGCTCCTACGTGGACCGCCACCTCCACGACGGCCGCATTTCCGGGCCCCAGCCTAGTCTTCGGAGTTCATCAACCTGTCGCCAGGGGCTGACGACCACATCGTTGTAAGTCGTAATAAACGCAATTAATTTTACATGCTCGCTTCATTATTGTGTTCCACCCTATTTCTCAGCGCCTAAATCCACCTTCCTCCCCTCGATATTACCTCCGTAATAACACATTTTCTCATCTAATACTCCACTGCTGGAGGCTGATGCCTTTCTCCTTGTTCCGTCCCTATACTTTCCCTCCATTGACTGAAGTTTGTTGGGACTGACGTTTTAACTAGACTCTCCACCTTACTACAACTCTCTTACTATTTGGGACATCATGTTCACTCGCAAAATACATTTCTCACATAGAGTTGCTAGTTAGGTGTAAACTTTAAACAATGAGCAATACAAACAATAGAGCAATAGAGTAGCCTCAGAATGGACTGAAACTTTGGTTGACGAAAGCCATGATTCTGGTAAAGATAAAGATCACATTCCAGTCAATGAATAAGACTGTGTGTTAGGAATGCCAGAGGGGTGAATGATTCTAAAGAAAGACAATTACGAGAAACAATGCACGAAAGGAAGTTAGATATCTTATGTATTCCTGAAACCAAGGAAAAGGGATGCGACAGTACAATAATAGAAAATGGGGAGTTAAAGAATGGACACGAACTATGGTCAGGAGTAGATAGCGAGTCACATGGTTTTCAAGAGGTCGATCTGATTATGAATGAGAGAGCAACGCAGCAAGTCAAGGGGCATGTTTTTGTATCCCCCAGATTGCTGTGGGTCAGAATAAAAGTGGGAATCAGAAGACTATTTATCCTAGCGTGTTACGTCCCACTTGATCGTAAAAGGAGTAAGGTTGAAGACGCCTTATGGGACACTTTGAATGATACTATAGGCACTTGCGATCATGGGGGAAGAATCATTCTACCAGAAGATATGAGTGGATGGGTTGGAGTAAAACGTGAGGATACGGAAAAGGTGTTTGGTGATTTTGAAGGTCAAAAAACAAATGGTAACGGAGACAGATTGGTTAACGTATGCTTAGAAAATGCCTTGTTTATTACAAATACTAGGTTTAAACATACAATGATCCACTTGTACACTTGGAGCAGAGGCAAAGACGAAACAGACGCGAGTCAAACTAGAGAATTTACAGAAACCAGAAAAACAAAGAATTGCACACAAAATAAATGAACACCTACTCTCTTGAAATGAACCTGTGAAATCTCACTGATTTCTAGTAAAATCTTACTAATTAAAGCAACCAGAAGTGTGCCACTGACAATCAGTGAGAATTCACTGGTTGACTCAATGGAAATCCGGCACTGGTTTAATCATTGAGGTACACTGATTTCTCAGTACCAGTAGGCATCTAGTCGTACGCGTTGTCGTCTGTCAGCTGATTAGGTATGACACTTATCATTCATCACTATTGTGGTAACATTTGCAAAATTTTCTTCTAAAACCCGCACTTCACTCTCACAACAATAAATGAAGGCCGGGCTGAAATAAAATGGGATATAATATGTTGCGCATAATTGTGTAAAACACTTTTGAAGGAAATAAGAAATTATTCCATCCGCGAACCGCAAGGAAAACTAGGAAGTAAGTAGTAGTACATTAGATGATTTGACCGACGATTTAAATTTAAAGCTTGAGCATGCGTTGAATGCCTGTGTCCGTTTTATCTACAATTTGCCTAAATACGAACACATAACTCCATACATGCTTACGGCTGGTCTGCTTAATGTTGCCAAGAGAAGACAATTCTTTGAGGGTAACTTGCTCTACACACTTTTTCAGAACAAAGCTCCCGAGTATCTATTCAACCTATTCCAATTTGTAAACAGAGACCTTCCAGCACAGTCTAAGTTTCGTGAAAGACATTAAATCCTTAAGATTTCTTTTCACAGAACGTGTCAGCTTCAAAGATCATTTATAGTACGGAGTGCCCGACTATGGAATAAAATACCATACGACATTAGAAATGCACCTTCCCTGTATCCATTCAAGAATCTCTTTTTCAAATATTTGTACAATACTCCTACCCCAACTCTTGAAATTACTCACTGGTAAACTATCATATTTAGTTTTTGAACATTTCATCTTCGAATTTTCTTTTGCTTTCATTAACTTTTGCAAAGTATTTCTTTCACACATAGTTTTTCTCTCTTTATTTCTACCTTAACATGCACAAGATCTAACATTTAACCACGTAATGTTAATTACTACGCATTAATCTCATACCTAATTTAATACGTATTTTGAGATCGACTCTTTTCATTTATTTAATTTAGTTTATAGATTAGATTATAAGATTAATCAAGTATTCTGCCGATCAGTGCTTGCACAAATTTGTAATGACCCTGTATTATCCTGTTTCTTAGAGGGCTTAGCCCTAGGGACTTCTCTTGAATAAATACAAATACAAATATTTCAACTTTGTACCACAAATATGAATAAGTTGTATTTACCATATTTCAGTGAGTGCATTTCATACTCTTGTGTTTGAATTACACTTATTATATTATAAATATACTCGTAATTTTTAGCCTACGTTCCTATGGTTAAATCAGCCTAATCACTTCTATCAGTGCTTACAAAAAATGTTGAGCAGAATGAATACTGGCATGAAGAACATGGGCCTTGAAAGTAACACGAATAACAAAAATTATGGTGTTTGAAGGGCAGGGCTGAGAAAACAGTATGCAATATTGCCCTACACGATGAGAGGATAGAACAAGTTGATAAGTACGTGTATCTGGGTAGTGCATTTACTAATGACAGAGAGATACATGGAGATATAGATCGGCGTTTAAACGAGGGTAAGATGGTAATCGCAGAGTAGGATCCATTGTCAAAAACAAAAATATATCAGATAAAGTTAAAATGGCGATATATTATTCTATAATTGCACTCACTGTGCTGTATGCGGTAGCGAGAAAGGAGATGCCAAGAAAAGGATAAGAGTAAAATTGATGCTGTTGGCATGCAATACCTGCCCAATGTGTGCGGTAAAACGCTAATGGACAAAGTTAGTAACAAGAGAATCTTCAAAGAATGTGGTGTAGACGAAAAACAGTTTGACAAGTGTAAAATAAATGCATTGATTGAAAGACTGACGAAACAAATATATCGAGGTAAGGTAAATGGTAGTGTACCCAGAGGCAAACGTAGGAAAGAGTGGTTACAATGTGTAAAGGAGACCCTAATTCGAAAAGATGTAAAAAGCCATATAAACACAAGAACTTGCATGAGGAAATGTATGGACGTAAAGAAAACTGAAGAGGTATGCAAGGAGAGAAAAGTGTGGCGATAAATAGTTTACAAAAAATGATGCTAATGATACAAATGAGCCAGCATGGCTACCAAGGCTGCAGTGTTGTAACATTAGACAATCACGATGCCATCCGAGCTACGATGACTCCCTCTGGGCTTATTTTAAGTTATATATTAAAACAAAATTGAGGAGCCGCATTTTTTGCCCAGAAAGGATTTAAATGGATTTTTCAAAGAAAAGACAATCGCACCAAGTTGCCTCGATAATGCCTGAACTGAGACATGAAAAAGTATAGTCAGTGTTCACTAATTGCAATAACGTAATGAAGAAACTTTTCAGACAATTTGAGAATACCTTTTCTCGCTGTTATAAAAAATAAAAGAAGAACTAAAAGGTGCAGAAACACCTATCACAAATTAAATAAATTCTGCTAGAGTATAATGTGTAGATCGGTAATTCACAGTCCAGATGCAAATTAACTTATGATTGTCTAGGAATTGTAATACTCACTGAAAGCAATAGGTTCTTAAAGAGTTTAATCGCAATATAGTTGGCTGCAATATAAAGTCCATAAAAGAAGTTTTAGCTAGACTTATTGGTTTTTTATGTCAGCTAGTCTGATGCCCGAACTATGTTTCTATCGCCTATCCAACCAAAAAGTTTATCATAAATCAAAACAGGGAATTATTTATTAGATACTGAATTATTCAATTATTCGCTAAATCATGCTGCTGGACTGAATAATGTAGGGAGGGTCTGAGTTGATCGTACTAAATTTTTCTTCGCCTTTTCACTGAACGTTCAGTAGTTCGTTTGCGAGATACAAATACATTGTTTTATCATGGAGCTGGATTTATCTTGAAATTGTTTAAGGATGGCTCAATTCTAACATCATCATATCAAATATGAGCAGATCTTTCTCATGACAGTGTAAGTATGACTTTGTCGAATTATTTCACAAAAACATGATGTTTTTAAAGTTTTCACATTTTCATCATCACGCTGTTTATTTTTGTGTTGAATTGTTGAACTGAATAATTTCTTCTTATTCGACTTTCATTCGCCGAATCTTTTTTCAATTAAATATTGAGGGCTTAGAAGGTTTCATTCTGGCTTTAGGCCATTTCACTGATTAATCAGTGATTCCGGACTTTTCACTAATCAATTCAGGAACACCAGAGTAAATCATGCGAGGCATAACCTCTAACTTTCAAAGTAAAGCGCTGTTGTTGTTCTTTTACTTTTTTTTAATTTTTATATCATGAACACTACCCGATCCGAGTAGTGTTTCTAGGTGGATTATTTACTACTAGTGTAGTGTGGGCTCACCACACGCACGACGGGCCAACAGCACGCAGTGTTCCCGAACGGTCACCGATCCAAGTACTAACCGCACCCAACACTGCTTAACTTCAGTGATCTTACGAGAACTGGTGTTTTCAGCGTGGTATCGCCGTTGGCAAAGTAGCAGAAATAATTTTTTTAAGGAATACATTTTTGAATTTCGGGACTGTAAGTGTGCTGAAAATATCGCGGGAAAAAAAAGAGTTTGAGAAGATACCTGGATAAGAAGGGGTTAGAGCTGAATGCGGAAAAGTCCAAGGTTATGGTGTTCAGAAAAGGAGGGGGAAGGAATAAGGGAGGGAGTGAGAGTGGAAGGGAAAGGGAAAGGCGGTGCAGGAGGTGAAAGAGTTTGTGTACCTGAGCTTCGTGTTTCGGAGGAATGGGGCAGTGGATGCTCACATAAAAGAGAGAGAGAGTGAAAAGGGCAAATGTGGTGATAAGGCAGGTGTGGGGGTTGGCAAAGAAGTTGTTCGCACATGATTTTGGAAGGAGAATGAAACTGTTTGACTAGCTAGTGATGAGTGTGATATTGTTTGAAGTAGAGGTGTGGAGTGGAAGGAAATTGAAGAGGTATATAGAACGCAGGAGAGGGATGTAAAGATGACTCTGGTGTTGGCGAGGAACACGCCTAATTATATTGTCAGGGGGGAGCCGGGGAGAACGAGTGTAAGGATTCTAGCGGGGAATCGGGCATGTGAATATGAGGAGAAATTCTTGGAAGAGGGGGGAAGTAGGCTGGTCAGTGAGTGTTGGTAGGAGAAGAAGAACAGGGGAGGAGGTGGGAAGATGGAGGTTGGAAGGAAAAGTTACTTTAGAACGAATGGACTGCAGACGGATGAAGTGAGAAGGATGCACGAGGAAGGAAGGGAGGTATATGAGTTGGTTAAGAAAAACAACACAGAAGGGGAAGAGAGAATAAGAGAGTCAATTTTTAACGGGAACTATGTTTTAACGGGAGAAGAGGATGTGTGAACTGTGTGGGAAGGGGGATGCAAGAGTGGAGCACTGGTTGGAGGAGTGCGTAGAGGTTGAAAGCAGTGAGATAAGCATGGAGGTATTGATGCATGAAAAGGGACAAAAGGGCAGTAGCATGAGTGAAGGGTGTGCTGGGTAAGGTGGAGAAGAAGAGAAGGAAGGATGGAGAGGAACGGAGAAGAAAATATCGTAAATAGGAGAGCAAGTAGATGTAAGTGCTCTGTCAATATTGTAAATAGTAGATGAGTATTATAGGTATTAGCTGCGAGAGCAGAGTTTGGCAATGCTAGGCAATGGGAGAGAGTAGGGACATGCGAGCGAGGCGACGCGAGGAAGGCAAGGCGATAAGAGCGTGCGGTCTCAGAGACAAGGTAGGGATGGATATTAGTTTTCAAGGGTTAGTTTTAAGCAAATTCTGTAGAAAGTGTAAGTGTAAGCAAGTCAATTTTTTAAGGCCAGCAGGCTGAAAAATAAACGTTCATCTATCTATCTACCTGTACTGGAATTTTGTCATACACTCACTTTCGCCCACCCAGCGGATGAGTTATTCTCTATTTAAGTAAGATGAGAATTGTGCCTCGCTAGTTTTGTAGTAGATAAACGTTTATTTTTCAGCCTGCCGGCCATAAAAAATTGACTTGCTTACACTTACACTTTCTACATAATTTTCTGAAAACTAACCCTTAAAAACTAACATCCATCCATTCCTTATCTCTAAGCCGCACGCTCGTATCGCCTTGCCTTCCTCGCTTCGCCCCGGTTCACCTCGCTCGCATGTCCCTACTTTTTCGCATTGCTTCGCTTGCCAACCTCTGTTTTCGCTCTAATACCTACTACTTATCTACTATTTACAATATTTAGATGTTACTTATATCTACTTTCTCTCCTATTTACAATCTTTCCGTCTCCATTCGTCTTCCTCCTTCCTTCTCTTCATCTCCATCTTACCCAATACTCCCTTCACCCATGCTACTGCCGTTTTTTCCCCCTTCTCATGCAACAATGCCTCCATGCTTATCTCACTTCTTTCCACCTCCCCGCACTCCTCCAACCAGTGCTCCACTCTTGCCTTCCCATTTCCTCACAGTTCACACATCCTCTTCTCTCAAGAGAGCCAGAACCTATTGAAACCCTCCATACACCCACACCTCATCCTCGCTATAAGTTCCTGACTTCCTTTCTCTCCTTTCACACACAAATATTGCGCTCTTGCCCTTGGCATAATCCACACATAGTTCCCGTTAAATCTTGACTCTCTTATTCTCTCTTCCCCTTCTGCGTTCTCTCTCTCCATGCTGTTTTGCTTAACGAAGTCATAACCCTTCCTTCCTTCCTCGTGCATCCTTCTCACTTCATCCATCTGCAGTCCATTCATTCTGAAATACCATCTCTGCCTCTCCCGTTCTTCTACTTCCCCCATCCGCCTTCCTTGAATCCGAGCCCTGGAATGATTCTTTGAAAAACTCTCTCCACTCCTCACATCCTATCTTCTCGCTAACCCCCACCCTACGCTTCCTAAACCTATTTATTATCTTCCAGACGCCCCCCTTTGTCTTAACATTTGCTAACTCCTCTTCCAGATCTTTCTCCTTTTCCTGTTCTTTCTTCTTACACACCAATCTAAACCCCTTCCTCATTTCTAAGTACTCCTCCCTTCTCGCATTGTCCTCTTTCCACTTCTTGTACTTCCTCTTCACCTTCCTCTTCATCTTTTTACATTCCCTATCCCACCACGGCTTCACCATTCCTTTCTTCTTCTTTCTAAATACCTTCTTTTGCACACAGCCTTTCACCTTCTCTTTCAGATCCTCCCATATCTCTTCCACCGACTCTCCTTCAAAGCGTCCCTTTCCTAGCTGCTCCTGATACTTCCCTATCGCCTCCCTCGTCCAGGTCACCCTCTCCCCTATCGAGACTTCTTCCCTGACTTGCCTTCCGCCACCCTCACCTCTTATCCACAGACTCAATGGTTGATGGTCTGATTCCACCCTCCCCTCTACTGCGAATTTTTCCGTCTCCTCCCATCCTTGCATATTCATGACCACATAATCTATCACTGATACCCCCACCTAACTTACATATGTGTATTCTCCCTCTTCATCCCCATTTGCCATACCATTCGCCACTGCCCATCCTCCATCCTCCATCCAGTCCCTTAGAATCTCTCCTTCCTTATTTATTACATTATCCTTCGATTTCCTTTCGAAGCTCTATCCTTTCCTGTAAAGTCCCCCTTCGCTCCCCATTCTCGCATTAAAGTCCCCACCCAGTACCACCATACCCTCTTCTCTTTCGCCCAGCAGGTCTTCCACTTTTTCTTTAATTCTTTCCATCCCATCCTTATTGTACACTGTCACAAACTTACACTTTATTCCTCCTATTTTCATTTCCCTCATTTGCAGTCCTTCCTCCTTTTCCTCTTCAAGAACTTTTTCCTCTAATCCATCTCTAACCCCGGTTATAATTCCCCCACTGGCCCTTTCTTTCTTCTTCACTCTGACCGCATCCTGAAGTCTCCACCTATACCCCCTTGGTAGCTTTGGCTCTATTCTATCCCATTGCTTTCTTTCAACCCACGTCTCTACCAGTCCAACAACATCAAATTCCTGGATATACCGCCAGAACTCCTCGTCCTTCTTCTTTACCCCTGCTACGTTCCAGTACAGCACCTTCACTACTCCTCTACCGTGCGTTACCCCCACCCCCCTACTTCCTACGAAACAAATCCCCCTGCACTTCCTTCAAGACCTCTTTCTCCTCATCCCACACCCATATCTTCCCGTCTACTCTCATTTTTCGATATCCTACCTTCGCCGATCTCCTTTCTCTCCTCTCCCTCCTCGCCCTGTCATAAAGCATTCTCTGTACATCCCTTTCCATTCTCGTCAAATCGTGATCTGTGAAAACTCTTTCATCCTGTATCCTACTCTTATTCCGCATTACTCCCAACTTTTCTTTCCAGCTCTCCAACTCCACAACCGCCACTTCCTTCTCTTTCCTCCCCTCCACCTTGATTTTCCCTACCCTGCCTTTAACCCACCCTATCACGGGTGCCCTGAGGTTAATTTTTTTCGAAAGTCTTGTCACTTCGAAAATCATTGCAGATCTAGATTCTAGATCATTTTTTACGTTCAAACACGCAATGACGGAAATCGCAGATAGTGCCGTCTTTTTTTAAGGCCACTTTGAAAAAAAATTGTTCACAAATTATAATACTTTTTAAGACACATGCATGATTTCAGCCCTTTTCGACGCCTATGAAGCGGGGCTAAAGCTCCACTTTTTACTCCCTAGGGACTGAAAAGTGACGTCAGAGACGAATAATGAAGATTATGCATTTCATCAGCTTGCATTTTATGATTATCAGCCCACTCACAGTAAAAACTGAGAAGAAATTTTGGTTGCAGTTAATAGAATTTGGCGGTTATTTATGGAAAGTTACCATATATACCTGTAAAATTACCATAAATCGCCGAAATTTTCCATAAATTTCCGGAAATTTATGGAAAATTCCAGTAATTTATGGTAATTTTACAGGTCAATATGTTAACTTACCATGGAATACGCAAAATTCATTTTTACTAATTTCCATAAATTTCCGGAAATTTATGGAAAATTTCGGTATTTTATGGTCATTTTACTGGTATATATGGTAACTTTCCATAAATAACCGCCAAATTCTATCAACTGCAACCAAAATTTCCTCTCAGTTTTTACTGTGAGTGGGCTGATAATCATAAAATGCAAGCTCATAGATGCATAATCTTCATTATTCGTCTCTGACGTCACTTTTCAGTCCCTAGGGAGTAAAAAGTACTTTTCAGTCCCTAGGGAGTAAAAAGTACTTTTTACTCCCTAGGGAGTAAAAAGTGGAGCTTTAGCCCCGCTTCATAGGCGTCGAAAAGGGCTGAAATCATGCATGTGTCTTAAAAAGTATTATAATTTGTGAACAATTTTTTTTCAAAGTGGCCTTAAAAAAAGACGGCCCTATCTGCGATTTCCTTCATTGCGTGTTTGAACGTAAAAAATGATCTAGAATCTAGATCTGCAATGATTTTCGAAGTGACAAGACTTTCGAAAAAAATTAACCTCAGGGCACCCGTGCTATGCTCTGTAGCAGCTCTTCCACGCCCTCCATTTCTTCTCCACTCTTCAGCTTCAACCCTCTTATCACAATATTATTTCTCCTGTCTGCCTTCTCTTTTCTCTCCATTCTCAACTCCACTGCCCTTATCCGTTCCCTATCCGCCCTCTCCTCCTTTTCATTCCTACGCTCTCCTACTTTATCTTCTATCATATTCTCTACCCTCTCCCAAATACCTTTAATCTCACTTCCCCCACCTCCGTCACCTACTTCCATTTCCGTCCTGCCCTCCACCTTCTCAAGTTTCTTTTCCGTCCTTTCCTGCCACAGCCTGATCTCCTCTTCCATCTGCTTTATTTTAACTTCCTTCTCTTTCCTTTCCCTCTCTAACCCCTCTACTCTCTCCCTCATCTCTTTCATCTCCTTTTCCCATTTCTCATCTCTAATTCCCAATTCTTCCCTCATACCTCCCACCTGCTTTTTGGTCCCCCTCACGTCGTTCCTTAGCCCCCTGATCTCGCCTACCAGCATCCCGATAGCCTCCTTCTCTGACAATCCCTCCATTTTTTGGGGGGGGGGGCCGTTATTCCCCTTTTTTTTTTTTGAAAGGACTCTCCAATTCGCTTTTGTCCGGACTCTCTCGGCTATCGTTCTTCCTCTTCAAGAGATCCTCCCCGTCACTTGTGCTCGACTCTCTCTCCCTTACCTTCTCGCTTCCTTCGTTCCACCTTCTCCCTCTCCCAGACGCGCTACTCGAACCCGAGCGACGCGTTGTTGTCCGTCGTGGCACGTGGAAAATTTCCTCCCCGTCAACTTCACTAGCAACACTGACAGCACTCGCACTGCTTACGTCCCGCTCTGCCGCCGGTAATTGGGACCTCTCCATGCAATACCCACCGCTGCCGACAGATGTCTCTGCAGATTCGCCGCCAAATTTTTCCTCTATTTCCCTTGTTTTATTTCTTCTCTATAACTCACGGCCCCTGCAGACACCCCTTTCTCCCCCTTAACATCCCCTAACTCTGCTATAACCACCCTTGAGCCCTCAAATGCCCGAGACTCACGACCGAAAACTCCTCCGACTCCTTGCCAACCTAACCTCACTTTCTCTATCTACCTGAATCCCACCTCACTCCCTCGTCAAAAACCACTTTTTATCTCCCCAATCCACCCTACACAACTCTACTCACCTCCTCGGCTTCCACCCTCACACTCCGCTCACACCTTCCACACAAATTCAGTAAAATCCTCTCACCACCTGTCACCAAACACGTTCTCACTTCTGCCACCAACATGCAAGTCCTAGTGTTGTAGTAATACGCTCAATTTAGAGCTTGGCGGTTACGGTTCGATTCTCCGTGCTTGTGAATTACGATTTTTTTAACATTCTTCAGCAACATTGCATTACCAGCAGCCCAAAACATTCAGGAAGATACAATTTTTTAATCCTCAAATTAAGTACAGAATATGTACTAGTTTGTGTAACCAAAATAATAATTCGGATAAAACTGGCTGATTTTCAAAGAATAAAGTCAAGTTGAGCCAATGAAATGTATCGCCATCCCAGCCATCCCAAGTACGAATTGCCGGAACTGAACACACGGCCCAAGCTTGGTCCAATTTCGGCATCCAAAGATCGGCTAATGCTATTGGGCCAATATCGGTATTTTAATCGGCCCAGTGTTGTGTCCGTACTGGCTGCCTAAGTTGGCAATTCAAATTTGTCGATCTACCGCCGGTGCTTGGCCTAGTGATGGCACAGTACTGGACCAAGTGTCACTTTTATCACGGCAAATCATGTTTTATGAGGAAAAGCCAGAGATCGACCCAGACGCGGCGCATTAAGTTCCAAACTTCGTCTCTACTCTGGCAAAACATTTTTTAATAGGAGAAGCCGAGGTCTGGCCCAAAAAAGGCGCATACGTCGGTTTAGTGTTACTTTTACTAAGGCAAATCATAGTTTGAGAGGAAGAGGCAGAGTTTGGCCCAGATCCGGCGCACTGCTGCTCCCAACTTCGTCTTTACTTTGGCTAAACATGTTTTAATAGGAGCAGCCAGAGTCTGGCCCAGCGAAGGCGCATCACTGGGCCCAGTGTTACTTTTACTACGGCAAACCATGTTTTAAGAGCAAAAGCCAGAGTTCGTCCCAGACTCGACGCACTGCTGTTCCAAACTTCGTCTTTACTTTTGCTAGCCCAGTACTGTCTGACGGCTGGATCCACGATCGGTGCTATACTATGCCGAGAGTATGAATATTTAAGTAATTTTAAAAATGCGTTTTAAAATATAGTTAATGTTTTCCAAAATGTCTAAAACACCTAAAAACCAAACCTTACATGGAAGTTTAAAAAAAAATTTTATTAAAAAATTGTCAAAGTTCACGATCAAATTTCTAAGTTCCGTCGTTAAAAATTTAGAATGTTCATAAAAAATTACATTTCCTGTCATTGTAGAGAGTTGTAAAGTAGTCTAAAACGCGAAAAAACGAAATATTACACGAAGAAAAATTATAATCGATATAAATTATTCATTTAAAAATTATTTTATTGATATTCCTGTTGGCAGTTCGTATATTTTACATTTACATAACGCCGTATAATAATAAATATTTAATTAGAAAAAAAGAGTTTAAAATTTGGTGTCATAACTTTTTTGAGCTGTAGCTTATGAGGATGGCTTTTTCATCAAATTTGAACTTGAAGGTTTAGTAATGAAGTCAATTCATAGAAGAATGTGTTATTTTGGTCATACGGTCCATTTAAAAATAATAGTGGATTCAGTTGTCAAGAATCAAGCTTTATTCGTCAATTTCATTAAAAACCAACGTACGTTTCGACCTTGTTGCAGGCCTTCTTCAAGGTAATATATAACCTAAGTTAACATAATATACGTAGATGTAATAAACTAAAAACATTTATGATGAACAAAAAAATATAAAAAATTATATAAACAACAAAATGTTTTAAAGTTACCTGTATTGATATTTATCAAATTATTGAAGACATTCCAATTTTCGTCTATTTTCCAAGAGAGACAACATGTTTTTGGAGGGAACCAAAATTAGTTGTCTTTTTGTTTTGTTTGTATTGTTTTAACATAAAAATTTATCATTAAAAGTATTTAAATTGTGTCCTTTAAAATATTTAAAAATTGAAACCTCAAATTTTCGAGGCTCCAATATAGTAATTCTACTACATTTTTGTTGAATAGAACAAAACAGGTATTTTGATTTCAACGGACAAACATGGACTAACAAGGTACATTATAAATGAAGTCGTATTTTCATGAGTAAATAAGAAAGGCGGTTATTAAGATAGAGAGCCAAATGAAAAGTGCGCCAAAGTAAACTGGATTTAAAATTGATATCACATTTTTATTTTATTTTTTAATTTTGTATATAAATTGGTTATAAAATGGTTTGATAAATTTTATTTATATTTAACGTTTCGGTTTTTAAATTAATTGAATTTTTAATGAATTTATTTATAAAAATTGACTCTAGAATTCGTCGTTTGTTTTTATTATTTTCATGAGCTAAAATTTTTATATTTTTAATCTCAAAATCAAAATAATGATTGAATTGCCATGCATGTTGTGACAAACCAGTGTTTTGATTACCTACTTCACAATCTCGTTTATGTTCATAAATGCGAGTTTTTAGTCTCCTGCCAGTCTCACCAATATAACTTTTATTACAACATTTACAATTTATCATATATACAATACAAGATGAGTTTTCTTTATTGTCTTTATCTTTATTTCTAAAAAAAAGGAAATTTATTAAGTGTGTGGTTGTTGGTGAAATAAACATTAATATTGTATTTTTTAAAAGAACTTCTAAGACGTTCCGAAAGACCTTCAACATATGGTAACGAAACCTTTAGTTCAGATTTATTGTGATTTTGATTCCATTTTGTATTTTTAGATGAATTATTATAAATCTCATGGATTCTTTCTTTGATGATTTTATTTATTAATAGAAGTGGGTAATTATTTTGCATGAGAGTAATTTTTAGTTGATCTAAATTTTCTTTTCGGAATTTAATATCGCTTAATTTTACACATCTATCAATAAGACCTTTTATTAGACCAACTTTTTGAAAAAACAAATGATGGGAGTTATAATTCAAATAACGTCCGGACCAAGATATTTTTTTATACCAATTTGTGGTTAAATTTCCTTCTGGAGTTTTTATGATTAATAAATCTAGATAAGCAATGGAATCATTAACTTCTTTTTCAATAGTGAATTTAATCGAATTTTCCATATTGTTGAAAGTGTTTAGGAGTTCATCTATTTTTTCAGTAGGAACGATTGCTAGGATGTCGTCCACGTATCGTTTGTAAAGAATAGGAGTAAAAGTTAATTCATTTAGAGCCCTTCTTTCTATATCTTCCATGACTAAATTCGAAACAATGGGGGATAATGGAGAGCCCATAGGGCAACCTGAAATTTGTTTAAAAAATGTATTATTAAAATAGAAAACTGTGTTGTTTAATACTGTTCTAGTGGCAATTAAAAATTCATTTTTGGAGATTCTTGTTAAATTATGGTTTAAATTTAATTTTTCTTCAATACAATCTAATGCAAGGTCTATTGGAATATTATCATACATCGATACTACATCAAGTGAAACTATAGAGTGTGAATCAGGAACTTTAATATTTTTAAGCTCTTTTTGTAACTCCCAACTATTTTTTACAAACGCTTTAGTTTTTCCTGAAATTGGTTTTAAACAATTGGATATGTATTTTGCTAAATTATAAGTTGGAGAACCTACTGCGGAAACAATCAAACGCCATTTTAAGTCTGGCTTGTGGACTTTTGGGAGAGCATACACTTTAGAGACTATACTGTTATGTGTTTTTAATTTATATGCCAAGTTTTCATTTATGAACCTTTTGTTTTCCCATCTAATTACAATATCATTACATTTTTGCTCCAAAGTTGGAACAAGACTAGTTTTGATATTTTTGTATAAAGTGTCATTTTGTAATAAATTTTCTACAGTTGTTATATAATCATTTCGATTCGCAGCTACAGTTACATTGCCTTTATCAGCTTTCAATAGTATTAAATCTTTATGTTTATTTTGAAATTTTTCAATAGGTTCATCAATTTTATTTATATTATTAAATTTATTCATTAAATTATGATTTGAGATTATTTGAGTAGTAGTTTTTCTAATTTTTAATTTTAGTTCGTCATTATCTACATTTTTAATGCAATTTTCAATATTGGCTATGATGTTGTTTGTCGGTATTTTGTTAACATTAAAAGGAATACCATGTTTGTTTCCTAATGCTAAAATTTCTGCAATTTCATTTGGAATTTGTATATTTGATAAATTTTTGAAACATCTTTGTAATTTAAAATCTGAATATAATACTTTCGTCTCCAAATTTCTTTTTTTTAATAAATCAAACTTTTTAATACATTTATTTCTTTTTTCATATTTCAATTTATTGAGACTCGAATCTTGTAAGTTAAAAAAAGTTTGAATTGAAATGTCTTTTACAGTGTTTGATAAACGAAATTTTAAATGGTTGGATAAATGTCCTAAATCTTTTATGTTTCTAATTAAATTATTAATTTCATAACTTACACATTTTTTCTGAAAAATTAGCTTAGTTTTTTCAAATTTCGGAATTAATTTATAATTTAAATTATGTATATTACATTTGTTTGTCTGATTTTGAATATGTGCTGGAGTCATTATTGATAACAACGGTCGAAGTAAATTTTACAGTGTGGATAATATTCCAATCACTGAACACAGATAATTGAAGGTTTAGCGCAATGGTTAAGACTCCCGACTGCTAGGCGATAGATTTAGGTAAAGATGTAGGTTCGATACCCCGTAGCGTTAGAAATTTTATTTGTAATATATTATTTAAAAATGTAATATATGCATTCACTCTACACCAGGACCCATTAATATTCGAAGACAAAATACTCGCAATCAATTAATGATCATTTGTCAAATACCTTTTTTGTCATATCGTTAGAGTATACATAGCAGTATGGTAAATGCACCTCTTTGCGTCCGTGTAAGGGTTACGGCAGTATTTAAGACCAATAAACAAGTGTAATACATTCCGATTCGCTAAAAAACTATTACTGATCTAAGAACATATATTATTCTATAGAAAAAAAATTTTGTTTGAACAAATTGCTATAAATTGCCCCGGAAAAATCGAAAATCACGCAAAGATGTCATTGTACGCCGTTGCGACCGCCTGATTCGTTTTTGGATGTATTTGCGTCCGTGCGGTGCCCCTAATTGCGACCGAATGCAAACTGGTACTTGTAACATTTTATAATGAATAATAATAATATAATAAATAAATCAATAAATGAATAAATTTGATAATGTGATAATGAATCGTTCGGTCGTAAATAGGGACAGAATTTGCAGGAACCCATTTGCATTCGCTCTTCAAAGGTTATGATAGACTCGTATTACTCCGATAAAGATTACGTTACTTCATAGGTTTTACCGCGGGGAAAAAACAGTGCATATGGAAAAAGTGATATTTTTCTCTTCACTTACGACAATTTTCAGCACAAATACATTCACAAGTCAATCATTTCGAATATTTTGAACATACGGTCGCACGCATGTACATCCAAATTTTCTTGTACCACTTAGCGACTATTGTAAAAAATAAATAATTCACTGAACATTCGTGTGATGAAATCCGATTTTTGAATAGCTTATTGATCTGGATTGCACACGATACTTGACTCATCTGGTATTATTTCTCCAGATCCGCAAAAATGACCAAATTGACAGTCCGTTTCGCAGTTCGCTCTACTAAGAATTGGCTCTCTGCGCACTGGTAAACATAAATGGCCACTTACGGCGCGCAACATAAAAAATGAAATTCGTATCATATTTCTAAATTTCGATAAAACACATATTTGAATGGACGCGCTTGTAGAGTATTGTCAATAGAATAAGATAAATACTCTGCATGAATCAATAAGCATAATAATTCATTAAATGTACTTTTTTTAATCAGGTTAGGACGCAAATAGGAGCACGGACGCAAAGAGGTGCATTTACCTTAGTGGGTGCTAAAATTAATCAAAATGTTTGAATGAAGTTTCAATTTTTGAAATTATAACAAATATTCGGACGATATGCAGTCGTATATAGATGCATCCTAAAAACAATTTAATGATTTTTCATTATTTTTTAAATTAACTCCGGTGATGGCGGCCAGAGTCTGGGCAAGAATTGGCCGCCATGTGCATACCGGAGTTATCATTTCAGCAATGGTACAATTCTGGGAGCCGATTTTCGGCAATATTTATGCCGATACTGGGCCAGTGCTGGGTCGTATCTAACTTCGCACTTAATGCAACCCCGTGCATAATATTCAAACAAACAAAAAATTCACTTACGTGGTAGAGTTAATTTAGGTAGCACTTCACATGTTTCAATTCGAAGTGAAAAACTTCAGCTAACACATTAATAAGGCCTTACCTGTAACAAAAAGTAAATGCTGAATGTTACTAAGAGGATAAAAACTGGCACGAAGGTAATCAAAAGCTTTTTATATCAATCAAAAAAAGACGAATGACAGTTAATGCTGAATTTTTTTAAAGATATTTGCATTTGAAAATGTGGAATACCTAATTAAAATATAATTTTTAAACTCTGTTGTAATTGGTCATAATAAAACAATACACAAATAAAAGCACATTCTACAAATGAAGAGGCGCAGTGCAGAACAAAAAGTCGATACAAAAGGTCCTAATGCCAGACTTCCAAACTTTAGTACTCGACAAGAAAAAGTCGCTGATTTTGAGTCATAGGCAAAAAATTCTTCAACATTATACATAGCTGTAAAATTATGTCAGTTTCACTTTCATCAAAAATGTTTTTTCTTTACTCTAACAAAAAATATGTGAAAAAAATCTGCCCGCTTCCCGGACACATTCTCATCGCGCGCTTCGCTCGCAAGTTTGAGCGCGCCTAGGGCGCGCACCTGTTGGCTGTCGCGCTTCGCGCTCGATGACATGTTTATCTCGCGCTGGGATACATTTGCCTGACGCTTTAAGCTTGGTTCCTCTAGGTTTTCGCACTTCGTATGCTCGCTACTGCGCGCTTCGCGAGCTAATACTCTCTTCTCTCTAAATCCGAATTAGTAGAAATTTTACTAATTCAATAAGTAGCATTGTATCTGACTGTTAAATTAGTAATTTTATCACTTTCTACTATATGAAATGGTAAGCTTTATGTTACTAAATGAATTAGTGAGGGTATTCTACTAATCTGTTTAGTAGTAACAACTTACTAATTCTAAGAGTAGAAATGAATTGCTGAGGAAACATAATTTAACAATTTTTAAAATACATTCTGCTGTTTTTTGAGTTTTAATTAAAAAAGGTTAATGTTTTGTCAATACACCATCTATTTCTCCAATGCAGCCAAAATGTGAACTCGTGAAATTGGTTAGAATAACTATAGCTATTGTTCGTTCCCAAAATGTTCCGGAGTTTGTGAATAAGTGGATTCTGATGGCAAAGAGTGAGTTAGAACTGCAATTGATTTCAGGGTGAATCGTTTATCTTAGCTTCTTCAAAATGGGTAAGGTTTTTTTAATATCAGTAATTAGATGAATATTCTAAAGGGAACTGGGAAAGTGTCGTTGAAGAAAGTTAGGTTAACTAAAATTTATTTTCAGAAAAATTCAAGACCTTCGAGGAATACAGTGTGCAAGAATTGGCTAAAATACTTGAAAACCACTTAGATTTAGACACTGTAACGAAACTTGAAGGAATAAAAAGCAAATATTCACTTATTCATATATTTTTTTCTAAAACTTGCAAGTAAGTCAAGATGCTAACCTTCAAGAGTGCACTGGAGTTGTACAAATGTCCGAATGTAAATTATTATTACATATTCCATTTAAATCAATGATATGAGTGATTGTTAGCTTTGTACAATAAGTTTCTCTTTAGTCAAAACAGCTTTTGAATTTTTAATAATAAAGAGAAAATTAATAAAGTATGCCTCTAGCCTCGGAGAACTCGGTCTGGAAATTCTAAATTTCTATAAAGGGTAAAAGTTGAATAATAGTCTTATTTCAAACAATTCTGTTAGCCGTCACAACAAGTGAATGTAAAATTATTTGTTTTAATAAAGTTTCTAGTGTCTATTGAAAATTGAAAATTATGTACTTTTTGTAAATAGTTAGTAATTTCCAGTCAACATGATTTTTTTAAACATAATATTGATATCAGACTATGTTACATGAAAATCGACGTACCATATTGTAATCAACTAACAGTTTGAGAAAGGCTCTATTTTTTATCTCTAACTTGCAGAAAACTCACTCAAAATTCATTAAAAGATACGTAGATGTTCAAATTTTTTTTTTAAATCAACAATTTACAACTTACGCTTTTGAGGCATCCCTTATAATCATCAGATCTAGTTTTACTAAGACACACAAATTATTATTTAACCTAAATTTTAAACAGAATCTAACACTCTTTTGTCTCCAAAAAATTCTTTTTTGAACCACCTTACCTTTAAACTGCGGATACGTTAAAATAAAAGTATCTACATAATTTAAATCGTGCAAATTTTAATTCAGTGTATTCAATTTTTTAAATGAAAATGTATCCATTATAGTTTTGTTTGAAAATTGATCGTTTTTAGTTCAAAATTCAAATATTCATCTTCTTCATTGATAATTCAACAGCTTGTTTGCAATTTTTTCTCTCGCTTGACTGAAAAATCTTTTCAAATTGAAAATTCAACTCATTTGAAAAGTAGTTTTTTTGTCGAATTCAACTGTTTCTGATTAAAAATTAATATTTATTATGTCTACTACTAAATTTTCGTTCAGAATTCATCTTTCTTGGAATACAAATTTAATTAATGAGTTAAAAGCTAAACTCTTTTGTTTAAAATTAATTTTTTTGTGCAAGATTCATCATTTTAATTAAAAATGTATCTCTTCGGTTAAAAAGTGAGCTATTTTGTTGGAAATTCGTTTTTACTTTAACAGAAAATTAATTCTTATTGAAACAGGAAATGTAATTATTACAGTCGAATATTCCAACATTTTATTTAAAAATCAATCTCTTTAGTTTAACATAATACAAAATTTTAAATGAAATCATTCAATTTCAGGTAGAAAAATTATAATTTTTAATTGAAAATTCAACTATTTCAATCAATGGTTCACCATTTTAGTTGAAAATTCAACACTTTGGCTAAAAATGTGCTTATTTTCTGGAAAATTAATTTTTCAAGCTGAAAATTCAACTATTTGGTTGAATGTTTGTCTTTTTAAGTTGAGATTTCTTCTATTTTCTTAAAAATGCGTATTTTTTGTATAAAATCATTCTTTATGTTTCTAAATTAATCTTCTTGTTTGAAACTTCATCTTTTTGGTGGAAATTGTAAGTATTCCAGTTAGGTATTCATAATTTTAGTTGGAATGTCATCTTTTTGATTGAGGATAATAAACCACTTGGTTAAAAGTTTCACTTTTGTTAAAAATTCATTTATTTGAGTAAAAGATTCATCATTTTAGTTCAAACAGTTTTTTTCTCTGGAAAATTAATTTGTTATGTTCAAATTTAACTATTCCATTTTTGGTCGAAAGCTGATATTTTTTAGTTCAAAATTCAACTGTTAACTATCAAATAAAAATTTGTTTGGATTATTATTCAAATTCATAGACTTTAGAGACAAATTTAAGAAATTATTGATTATGTTTTTAGTATTATTTGGTTATTTAAGTATTTAATGGTGCTAATACATTTGAGAATATCTTGTAATATATAATTTGTTAAAGATTCCTAAATTAAAAATACTGATTAAATCCCTAGAAGCTGAAAAAAAATTATAATAAACTCGCGAAACTGAGGACTTATTCCGAGTC
The DNA here is from genome assembly GCA_932178445.1 of Andricus quercusramuli. NCBI lineage: Eukaryota > Metazoa > Arthropoda > Insecta > Hymenoptera > Cynipidae > Andricus > Andricus quercusramuli. Next base: position 208,785 of record CAKNXH010064428.1, on the reverse strand, counting down.
GATTAAAAAAAAAAGAGAAATATTTGAATGGCTCCGCAGTATAAAAAATTATTTTAAAAAAAACTTGACATATCTGGTTAGAACGTGAAATTGTCAGGGAATGTATTTTCAGGTATGATTTCTTCATTTGGCTATACTGTAATAATAATTAACCATGATATACTAATTAAAAGTATGTAATAAAAATTTTGTATTCTAGGATGCTAGTAACGTGTCTAAGGAAGTAGAGGGTATCCGAAATCAATCAAAGACAAGTGTACACTGTAAAGCCGTACATTGTATGGTGCAAACTTACAAAGCTCTCCACCAAGCATTATAGTATATTTTAATAGTTTTATCTAGCTAAAGGAAAAACAGTTACGACTTCGCAGTTGTTTTTGTCTTGTGAAACCTTTTAAGATTATTAATATTCTAGTTTTAATTATTACAATAACATGTTTTCAATTTGGATTGAACTAACTTGTTTTTTAATCGGTCCTAATTCGACTTTAATATTAGAATAATATATCTGAATAAACTTCTCTTCATTGAAAAACCTGTTTTTAAATTCACTTGAGACTACCCTTTTAAATAGTAACCAGCATTACATTTACCAATTCATTTAGTAGTAGCATTACCAATTCCTTTAGTAGATATAGTTACTAATTCATTTAGTCAGTTATTCTTACACATTGAATTAGTAGATTCTTACTAATTACCAGTTAACGAATCGGCGCTATTTAAATTAGTAGAAAACTACTACCAATTAGTAGTTTTCTACTAATTCAGATTTAGAGAGTTAGTAAACTTCATCGTCATGACTTGCTTTTGGTTTAATTATGTCAGTTTTACATAAAAAGAAGAACTAATTTACATAAGGTTCTATCGACCTTAAGGAACACATTCTCATCAAGACATTCGCGCTCGATATTTGATCGACGCGCTTCGCAACGACTATATGTTATGTTCTATGTTCTTCAGATAAAAATGACTAAATTTGTATTTTATATCAAATGAAGAAGGAAATTCCATTACTTCAGCGTATATTTCCGTATCTTTCTAATAAATCATACAATTTGAAAGATTTTTTCCAAGTTTTTACAAGTGACAATTTTTTTATTTAAATTTATTTTGTGGCTGTGTCTAGTTCCGAAAAATTGGAGGAGTTGGAAAAGGGGATGGACCAGTCATCCCGGAAATTCGGGACAAACAGCCAAGCTTATGAAAAATATTGAACTAGAAATTCCGAAGCCGAAGTCCTTTTTTTCCCCATGGAAAAGCGTGGACGTTATAACCCCCCCCCCCCCCATACGCCACAGTCCACGTGGACTTATTTCATATTCCATGAAAATTTGGATATTCGTTGTCTTCAAAGGCAAGGAAGCTGAACGGAGCGGTTAATTGGCTGAAAATTCGGTTTTTCTTGAAAACATAATCTTTAATGATACAAGAAATGAAGCCAAAACAAAAAGTAGTGACAATTTTCTATTTTCTCATTTTTTTTCTTAAAGGAAATCCGCAGATGCAGGAGAACATGCTTAATGGATGTGCGTAATAATATAGAGTTTTCATGATGACAAAACATTTTTCCCCGCAAGGATGATAAATATGATATTCGTAAATTTTATGTCTTAAATTATCCTAATTTTTTCTGTAAGTAGTAACGTATGCAAAATCTTGCAAATTGTTAAAGAAAATTACTGATAAATCTGACGAAATGTTAAACATTCAAGTGCTATAAGTGTCAGGTCTTTCTTCACCGTCCGCGCTCATAGTACCCAGCTCGAAGGATCCTCTATAGTCCAAGAGCTGGTGACGTTTTTCGTGAAGTGAGAGTATAAGTCC
>CAKNXH010064428.1:174908-201961 GCA_932178445.1 Andricus quercusramuli | reverse complement strand
TTGGAAAGTAGCTCACATTCTAGTTTTTCAGAAAAAAGGCAAGGATCTATGTCATCCAACTAGCTACAGGCCCATTAGCCTTCTTAATACAATGAGCAACATTTTTCAAAAAATAATACTCGCGTAAACTATCACCTCGAGGAAAACAGCATCCTTAAACCGCAACAATACGGTTTTGGCGATGCCAAAGGACTTTCTCATGAAATAAGTCACCCATGTCGAGGTGGCCTTGCCACCCCTGACCTACTATCTACTTTACTCTTTTTCGACCCCTCTAAACCCTTCCCCCTCTTCTTCTTTTCTGACCTCTTCTATCATAAAATAAATTAACAGATTTTGTGGTTTTTTCCCGCTTGCGGGCTTTTTTCCCACACATAATAAACGTCAATTTAAATTCCAGTCATGTCAAATTTCTCTCAGATTGTGTAATAATGCCCAAACGGGTAACACACAACAACTTCTTCCAGTTCGATCACTCCCGTGCATCGGATCTCACAAGAGAGGGCGATGGTTGGGGCCCCCTCATCCCCACCCTTTTCTTTTCTTTTCTTACATGTTCCTGTACACGAACCTGCGTCCTGCACACGAACCTGTACAGGTAATCTTGATGGTTCCTGTGCAGGAATTTGGCGAAGGAAACTGCACGGAAAAAATAAGTTGTCAAAACTTTACTTGACGATTCACCCATTCTAGGACAGGCCACGTTTTTTTTAGGATCTCATCTCATTTTTATGAAAAAACCGCCGACTTTATCGAAAAAGTGGAAAAAGTCAATGAATTATTGGAACACAGTCTAAGAACATTTGTTCTCGAATTTTTATTCCGCAGATTTTGACAAAGTTCTAGACAAGCATTCAGTTTTTTATGAAAAGTCCTCCAGATTACAAAAGATTTGAAATACAATAACTCTAGGACAGAATCGAAAAACTGATTTATAAGTTGTCGAAGAATTCGTTGACTGTCTTCTACATATCTATATATGCACAATGTACAGTCACATTGGATGCTTGTGTTAACATGTAGTGACGCTCAGGTGAAGTGATATATGTATAAGTCTGAATGGAGTCGCGGTCACCGGCAATGAACAAATGAGCGCGGAGTTGATTTGGCTCTTCACTGGGAGTTGTGCAATATATGCAATGTGTTACGGTACCCGTGGGGTCTAGTTGTTAGGGATAAGTGGCGTTCGATGCGTCATAGACATAGGTGGTATGTAGTTCGAATCTCGCGTAAGTCTATGTGAATAATAATATAATAAATATAACCGCAAAATAATTATTTCAAACTTGGCAACACTGTTTTCTAAAAACTCGTTAGGAGTGATCGAAAGTTTCATTGACTGGCTTCGAAGCATTAGTGCATGAGTGTTTCAAGAACTCTATTCCTCTGGTCTCCACATTTTCATTGAAATTATTTTGAACTTTTTACAATTCTTTCTACTTCGTAAATGTGTATCAATCAAAGTTTCTAACGACGATACTTCCAATTTATGACATACTTTCAGCCCTATCCTAGAGTAGTTGACTCAGTCATTCAAAATTTCGACAACTAATTTTTTCCTTGTGTACATGTTCCTGCAAAGGAACCTGCATCGACAAAAGAACCTTTGAATGATCATGTACAGGTGCCTGTACAGAAACGTGCATAGGATCCTTCACAGAAAGCCGTCAAAGAAACCTTTGGAAGGATCCTCTACAGAAACACGTATAGGGTCCTTTACAGAAAGCCATTGCGAAAACTGATGACGCTTACAGCTATAAACTTGCCTTCCTTTAATTCCCGGGAACAACCAACTCACTATCGAGATATCCAAGCCACCAGCGAACCCTCGCGGATTAGTTCCTATGAAGGTTCATGTACAGGATCCTGAACATGTTCCTGTACATGAACCCACACCTCAATTGACTCTGTGAAGGACCTTGTACAGGAACATTCAAAGATTAGGTTGTATACAGGTTCCTTTGCAGGATCACGTACAGTTTCATTCGCCAAATTCCTGCACAGGAACCGTCAGGATTACCTGTACAGGTTCGTGTGCGGTTTCGTGTACAGGAACATGTGAAAGATCCTTCGAGGTTCCTGTACAGGAATTTTCAGCTGGGTACCTTCGGGCGTGTGTTTCTCGTGTGCATTCATTGTTTGTGTATAATTCTCCAGAATAGAGAAAAAAAACTTCAATGGTTGCGACAAATGAAACTGATTCCAACTAAACGAACCTATTCTAAGCACATGAAGAAGATAACTTTTTTGGAATCTGAAATGACTTGCGGCCAGTTCTATGTTTTAAGACAGGAAAATATCGTCACTCTAATAGCGTTGTGGAAAATACGTAGTTTGCGAAGTAACACAATCCCGCATCGGCCTGTATGCCAATTTCTTACTGTTTCGCTGTAGGATTCAATTTTGAACAAAACATTCAAGAAAGCAGCACTGTAAACGATCAGTCAATTTCGCGGAAAATTATTGCGTCCAAAATACAAGCAAGGAAGTGTAATAGAAGGATCATGGATTCCGAGGAGTTTGTGAATCACGATGCCGGAGCGCACACTCAGAACGTAGAGTCATCTTGGAGGTGGATACGACAATTTCTTTCACGGTGAAGAGCGTGATCAGGTACCACGCCATAACGAATGGAGATGCGATGCAAAAACAAGATCGAGTGCACAGGTAGGTGTACAGGTAGGTTTTTGGTCAACATTACATCTGTGATTAATCACAGGGATGCCTTCACCCCCCCCCCCCAACGAGACGTTCGAAAAAGGAGGGTGATTGAGCAACATTATATATGTGATCAATCACAGGGGTGTCTTCCCGCCTCCCCCATGAGACGTTGGAAAGGGGTATGGGGTATGGGCTGCGAACGCTGGAGACGTTGGTCGCTGTCCACACTTAAGAGTCGCTCGTCACTTAGAGTGTGTAGCCACTTAGGGGTCGTGCAAAAATTACGTAACGCAATTTTCCGACAATCCCCCCCCCCCCCCTATGTAATGCTTTTTCCGACTTTTCCCTGTAGTTTTTCACCATTATGTAACACTAAGGTAGACCCTCCTCCCCCAAAAAGTGTTACGTAATTTATGCACGACCCCTTAGGATATATGTCGCCATTCAGGGTCTGTCCTCACGGTAACAACGATAAAGAGATACCTGAAGCTTGTATGTATCGCTAATTTTCTCGGAAACTATAACTCGTGGAAAAAATCCATACAACAAAAAATGTGTGCCTCGATGAGATCTACCATAAAAATCGCCTTGTCGGCAATTTTCAGTGTCATATTGGTAATCAGCGCTTCAAAATACAGAATTATACGGAGTTTGAAGAAAATCGGAGAATTCAGCTATTCGGAACTATACCTAAATATAGGGTTACCAGATAGTCCTAGTGAGAAGAGCAGACACTATAAAGTCTCCCCCCTCCCCCTCCCCACCCGTAAAAATGAATAAAAGAAGAAAAATTTTAACATTTGAAATCATAAAAAAAGAAAAAATGAAAAAAAAAGATTTCGAAATAGCGTAACTTATTTGGTGATTCTCGAACATAGTGACCGTCATTGCAGTCGGGCCCCTGCATATTGGCAACCCGCTAACGTGGCTTTAAGTGGGTTACCAGTCTGCAGGGACCCGACTTGAATGACAGCCACTTTGTTTTTTTATTTTTTAACGCTGAGAAAGCAACTTGTTGCAATTACGGCATGACCATTTAATGTAAATTTTAACGTTTTATTATAATTGCAACAATTTACATATTAATTTTGTTCTCTTTATTAATTATAATGCCATATTACTTTAGCATTACTTTACCATTACTTTACCGTTACGCTGTAGCGTAATGTTTGCGTTCGGCCGGTCCGCCAGGGGTGGGCAGGAAGCAACTTTAAATCACATGAAAATGACGACAAAAACGGAAAGCGGGAATGTGTTTGTGCTTGATAATAGATTAAAAATCGGTTTGAATTGAAATCCTAGCTGCTTCTGTTTGTAAGATATTAAATTTTTCGTTTTTCGTATATAGGGTTACCAGATGGTCCAAGTGAGAAGAGCGGACACTCTACAACCCCCTCCCCCACCCCTATATAAACTGAAAATAAGAAACAAAAATTTAAACAATTGAAATAATGAAAAAATTAAAATTAAAAATAATTTTAAAAAAAGTTTTCGAAAGATCGTAACTTATTTGGTGATTCTCGAACCATATCATACTCTACCTGGAGTTTGGATGGAATTCAAAGCAAAATAAAAAATATATTCGTACATTTTCATTTCATTCATATAGGCTAAATCCATACTGAAAAGATGAAAATATGTATAACTTTATAGTTCATCGATCTGATCGAGAAAAAAGCGAACATTTCACATAAAAAGCGGACAAGCGAACACGGGAAAAAAAGCGGACATGTCCGCTGAAAAGCGGACGTCTGGTAACTCTACCTAAATACTACGCTAAAATTTTAACGAAACTTACAATTAAAATTTTTTACTTCATTAAAAAATAAGATTTCGAATAAATTCTTTTCAGACAACGGGTATTTGTAACAATGCGACAATTCGCATTTGTCGGAAGACATATTGGCGGCGAGTCACATTCACAATTACGGATCTCTCATTCGGAAAAATTGGAAGTCCCCGAAAAATCGGTAAAAATGCGGCAAGTCGCAAATGCAGCGAGTCACATTCGCGACAAGTCACACTGTGGTATCTCTCATTCGTTAAAGTTTAAAGCCCACCAAAAATTGGAAAACGTGCGGGAAGACACCCGCATTTTTCCCGAATGAAAGATGCCGCAATGTGACTTACGGCAAATGTGACTTGCTGCAAAATGTCTAGCCACAAATATGACTTGTACCAATGCGATTTGCCCCAATGTGACTTGCCACAACGGGACTTGCGAGAGGTTGGTATGGTCTGGGCCCAATTTGTTAAGAATTTTTTATGTAATGAACCCATTTTGTGGCGTGATCAGTCAAATTGCCTGCATATCAAATATGAGATGGTCTATAAACGGATATACCTAGCATCATGTGCAGTGAGTTTATTGCTAGCCAATCTGGCCAACGATAAAAGGGTCGACACATTGAACTGTACTTTGTGGCATATTGCACATTAAGTTTTATAACAGAACTAAAGGTCGATAAAGATAGAAATCGTGTGATAAAAATTAAAACCGTGCCTACGTTCATCGAAATTCGGTGCGTAAAAGTTGGGGTTCTAGACAGAAAAAACTAGATTTTCAATTTTGTTTCAGGTTATTTTCTTACAAACTCATTTTGACTTACAGTTATGTTTCAGGTAAAGGCACCTATCATGAAACATGTCCCAATTATGAAACAGTTTGAGAAATAATTCGATTTATAATTGATTCAAAAGTACATTTTTGGGTACAAATTATGATATCAATAAGTATGAAAGTTAGGCGTTTCATCTATACAAAAAGCAAATATGTTTCTAAAGTTTTAAACACTGAAAAATAATTGTAATCATGTAACCTCCAAACTCGGGACCTATAATTTGCTTCATCTCGTGTATTCAAAAAATTCAATTATTTCACATGTGCAATAGATTAAATGACAGCTTAAGGTGTATAGATTTGAGATTGCTGCACTTTTTCATTACGGACACGTTTTCAACGCTTGCTCCTATTTATGGAACACAGGAAATTTTGTAATAAAATAGTTTTTTTCATTATATTAGTATAGCTTATGTTATGTTATTATCATATAATACTCGAGGGGTTTACAACTCGACCGATGAAGTGTACACTGACTTCAAGTAATTTCAGTGATTTCATGTGAATTCAAGTGACTTCCCGCCAGTGACTTCAGCGAAGGTGTACAACTGACTTCAGGAGTTGTCAACCCCTCGATAATACTTAAACTTTAAGTAAAACAAATTGATTTAAAAAAAAACAGATTTTTAACAAAATAGTTTGATTTTGAATCAAAGTGAGAAATTTTTAAATAAAATGATGAATCTTCAACTGAAATCATTGAATTTAAAACCAAACAGATACATTTTCAACTAAAATGATGAATCTTTAACTGGAATGGTTGAATTTTCAAACCAAAAGATTAATATTCAACCATGAAGAATGATTTTGTACAAAAAATATTAATTTTTAACATAATATACGATATTGCAACCAAGTTATTGACTTTGCAATTGAAAATGATAAATTTTTTATGAATAGTTGAATTTTACAAAAAAAATAGAGATTTAATTTCAACAAAGAATAGAATATTTGAATGGTACGTTCATCAAATTAATTTAAAAAAAAAACGGATTTTCAATCAAGCACTTCAATTGTCAATCACTGTGATTAATTTTGCACCGAAACGATGACTCTCTAACTGGAATAGTTGAATTTTCAGTTAGAAAAACTTATTTTCAACAAGGTAGTTAAATTTTCAATCAGAGATTAATTTTCAATTAAAATGATGAATTTTCAACAACAACAAATAATTTTCAATAAAAGAGTTACACTTTTAACGAAGGAGTTGAATTTTCAACGAAAAAAAGATGAATTCTCAAGATATGACTTTATCCTTCGTGGTTTTTTCTTCTTTTTCATCCACTTAAATAAAAATTCATTCCCTATAACAAACATTTTTGAACAAAAGTGAAATTTAATCTACGATTGAAATAAAAGGAAATTGTACTATTTAGTTAGAATGAATATAGAAAATAATATGAAATAAGCCATATTAATATGAGAAAACACATTTCTTTGCTGTTCCATAATAGGGACATGCATTATGGAACACCGGCACCAGAGTCTAAAAGATGTTTCACTATAGGTACATAAAGGTCAGTCCGCTTTTTCAAAAATATAATAAGTTTGCTTAGACTAAATTAAATTTTTTCCTGGTGTTTCGCCTTCAGAGAAGATCAGCGCATTCATTGATATAAACATTTTAAAAATATATTCTACTATCGTTCCAAAATTAATGAAAATCTTAAAACCCCCTCAAAATTTGTCTCATGATAGGTACCTTTACCTTACTCTCTTTATCAATGCCAAAACTGAAAAACAATTGAATTGCTTTCAATATTCGTATTGTACAATATGAACTATCGTTCAATTTTTTTTTCAATACATTTTGATGTCGTTTCCTTCGAAAAAGTATTATCTAATTTTTCATAAATCGTACACTGATATTCATTCGCATATTGTGATACAAGTGCGGAAAGTATACAGTAAACATTTCAAACTCAATAAAGTTTCTCAGCTTAAAAATGTAAAATTGTTTTTAAAATGTTACATTTTAGATCGGTCACAATAAATATGAATATTCGTGGTATAGAATAATCATTTCGGAACCATATATCAAAAATCAGTTTCAAATTTTCAGATTAGTTCTATGAATAATGTTTAATAAAAGTTTCTTTATCTCATGCGAAAGGTCTTGTTGTGCACAAGAAAAGTGAACTAAAACAAACTTTGTTTGAATTACATTGTTTGTTTAATATTATTTCCATTAGCTACATAGAAAAGGCTTCACTTATTCCAGCTGCGCCTCATTTTTTCAAGGTCTCATTTTTAGTCCTACATTTTCTGGAAAGTTTTAAATTCAGTTTTGAAAGATAAAAATATGTTATTGTTAATTGTTCTTGACGCGCAAGGTTATGAAAATATGTTGACGCTTTAAGGAAAGTGTAATCCGATGAGCTGCAAATTTGGATGAAATCAATTTTACTTTTCACTTGCAGGTGATACGATTTTACTTTTCAAGTTTTTATTCTTGTTTTTATCTTAACATAAAGATGCACAAGACTTTTATTATTACATATCTCCAGAGGAATTTACCAAAGTTCGTCTATTTTTTTGATCGTAGGTTTCAAATTATGGCAAAAATCAGTCTTAATTTAGGACAATAATTAGACTTAATCTGAGACTTTTATGGTAAAGTTTCAATTTCAAACATTTTCGGCTAAAAAAAAAATTGCATCTAAAAAAATCCATAAGCACAGCTTTTTTTCTGTAAAGGGTCTGCATTATTTACAGCGCAATCTTGTTTTACAAAAGTAAACATAAATATAATTTATGTGACCCTCTCGTTATCAGGGACTAAAATACAAAACTCAAATTCACAAAAACACTCTTATTTAATTAATTAACTAGCCGCTGGCCGCAACTCAAATCTTTCATGCGGGGTAATTATTATGCAAGAGATATTTTATACAAAGTTGACGCAAACCCGCGTCCGTGAATTAAGTCATTCTTTGTAATACTGCTTCTGGTGCGCGAGCGGAAGAAGAACAATAAATAAACTTACGAAAGTTGAGTGGCTTCGGTAAGAAGTTTATACGTAAAGAATGAATTACGTAAATCCATCCGCTGAGGGAGCGAAGCATGCATGATGAAAAGGGAAAAAATTGCAGTACTAAATCAAAATAAAAGAATGGAGTGAAATCGGAGAGGTGATTTTTCTAAAAAATCTGGTGAAGTTTTGCCTGTTTCCGTCAGAAAAGATTTGACTGCCTTTGTCGGTAATGTCAAGTTCGACGCTAAAGTAAAAAGGAGGCGGAGAGTCGAATGAAGAATAGAAGGAAAAAGAAGAAAACCTATCGCTAACGTAACGGAAGTGCGCGTAAGGATGGAGAAAACGAGAAAAGGAGATAAAGACGAAGCCGAAAAACAAAAAGCACGCGCAATCAGTTGTGAACTTTTTTCGTGCCTTTTTCCTTCTCAGCTTATCAGACGTAAAAGCGGAAAAATAATTCTTAACTAGAAGCCAATACTGGTTTTAATGTTGCTTACTAAATCAAATAAAAATTTTTTAACGAATGAAAATAGAATTTACAAGTCTTTAATATATTTATTAGTACAATATATATACGACTGACTATTTAGCAATATTACAAAATGATAATACAGAAAGATCTCAAACTTTGTGATTCCTTTCCCTGTTTCAAAATGATTAATCATCATATATTCACCGCAAATTTTTTTTCTTTTTTATTAAGCTGAATCTAATCATACCCTTTTCTATATATAATTATTCCGACAGATGATATCAGCCTTCATCTAAAGGAGTTTCTTCGTCATCGTTTGTATTTGCAGTGAATATTTTCTGAACGTATAAAAAGCTTCGTAAGAATTTCCTTTGAAGATGAAGCCCAGAATTCTTTCCCGACATTTTTCTGGTCACTCAAAGGAAAGTAGAGTAAAAATCTTTTTCTCCTGTCCTCTTTGCCTCTATTGCAACTCCAAAGAAGAAATCGGCAAAGCAACGAGAGTTTGACTTTTTCCTTCCTTCTCGTCTATTCGACGTGTTTTTTCTCCCTTGCCTTAACTGTTTTGCTCCTCCGGAATACGATTGATAAAAATTCAGCACAGAATTGATTCTTCTAGAGATACTAGAAAATGTGCATCTTGAAATCTTAGTTGTTCTTTGATTTTAAATCATTCTGATTTCCAGAAGAAGCTAGGAATAAAAGTTTACATTTTCTTTATAGAGAGATGAATAATTGGAATATATTCAAATTGAAATATAAAAATAAAAATGGTTAAAAATGTACTGAAGCACAGTTCTTATAACATAAACTTCTATTTCTTACATGTTCAGTTTTCTTTGCATCAAAAATTTAATTTTACATAAAATAATGTACCGAGTCCCATGGAAATGTTATTAACATCACATTTTGTTAATCTTCAAACATATAAATATTGTACTACTCGTTGCACTCTACCATTATTTTTTGAGGGTTTATTTATCCATATTCTGCTTCAGTTTTCCTGTACAAACTGTCCAAGCCGGAAGAAGCTTAGACCTAGTTTAAATCTACGAAAGAAATTATTATGACTGTCCTACATGATTTTGTTTTCTGAATATTTTTGATTCACGTCATGTTTTTGAAAAAGCGGGGTTCCTAGGTAAAAAAACGCGTTTTTGGCTATATATGTGTGTCTGTACAAAATGAATAAAAGTAGACTGTACCTTCTACTTGAGCTTACGTGAAAGCTTGAATCTTCGACTACAACTTCCGATTCGCGAATTTGGAATCAGCGTCCAAAAATCTATTAAAAATTACCAGAAACATTTCAAAGACAAACAAAGGTCATTTTACAGGACAGTGATTATTTATTGAAAATTATTAAAAATTATCTTCATAAAATGTGATTTCCAAGGTGAATCTTTATTATATTGGTGTCAAACTTCACGATTTTTAATGAAAAAAAAACGGAACTTTGTCATATTCTCAACCTTTGAACACTTTAAATTAAAGCAGGGACCCGACCGAAACTTTCGTTCCATTTCGTTATTGATAGAAAAAAATGATTTTTTTCTAAACTTTGATCTGCTATCTCTAGATTTGGCCGGAATTATATAATATCTGAAATTACATTGATGCTTGGATTCAAATGATTTGTTTTAATTAGCAGTAACGAAATGGAACGAAAGTTTCGTTCGGGTCCCTGAATTAAGGTAATTACAAATTAATTTAATACAGGTATTTAATACAGGTACCCCCGCAAAGATACTGAGATGCTTTACTTAAGAATTGTTATAGTTAATTCTCAGCAAAATGAATCAACTATTAGCAGATAATATTATAATAACTAATAATGAAGCATACAAGCAAAGCATCCAGATTTGATGCAGGTAGGATTTTTGAACACTTTACAATATTACAGAATCTTGTACAAAAGTCATGAGCTTTGCACGAAAAATTTTCAGAGTATTTTTTAGATTCAAATATTGAATACAAAAAGAAATTTTAGAAGATTCCAAAATATTAATTAAAAACTAAAAAAAAAATTGATTAGATTTTCGAACTCGAAAGTTCATTGCCTCACTACCCGATTCGGGTAGTGTTCCTAGGTGGATAAATACTACCAGTGTGGGTCCACCACACCCACGACGGGCCAACACTACGCAGTATTCCCCGAACGGTCACCCATCCGAGTACTAACCGCGCCCAACGATGCTTAACTTCAGTTAATTAAAAACTAAGAAGATTGAAAATATTACAGTTCAAAAAAATACTTAATGAAATGCATTCATCTGAATTCTGGACATGTTACAACTTCTCATTCATCTATTCAAAATCTATTGTAAGCGCTGCGAAAATTGTTAAATGTATACTGAAAAGCAAACATGCAAAATGATTAAAAGTAAAACACAGAATTTCAAGTATAAACCGCAATTTTTAATGGCATATTTAGCCTTATATGTCAAAAAACTTATTTTTATAGAGACAAGTTTAAGTTTTTTTTTCTTAAGCATTATTCTTAAACGACAATCAGAGAGGGAATGCCCACTACTGAAAGGTGGAAAACTATTGGTTTCCTTACCTTATTTCAATACATATATTTATAATGATCAACATGGTCAAAATCTAATTGATATCTGAATACACTTGTGTAATCTGCTAGGACAATTCTAAATTTCCAATGATTGTTTACGTATTAAGATAGTTCATTAATTTCATGAAATTTGGACTACTTCGCCATTGATAATCACTAGTAATAATTTTAGAGAGAATCTTCAAACTAAAAAAAAAAAATAGCGGATCTTGAATCGAAATTGAAAATATTGCAACAATTATACACAAACGTAAAACTTATTTGCATTTTTGTATGCGACATCCCACACAAATAAATTCAAATCTCGAAAGAACTAGCAAATCGATCCATGCGCGCGCAACTCGGCGATGATCGATGATTGATCTTACTGCGAGCAACGCCATTACACATTATTGTTTATACAGGTGTCAGTGTCAGTGTTTTGTATTTTTGGTAATATTTTTGTAGAATTACGAGATTATTCCAGTGCATTTTGTCTTGTTTTGACTTTTCACTTATTTGATTTAGAATGTCATTCGACAATTGAGAAAAACAATATGTGGAATTGCGATTTAATTAGTACATACACATATTCGACGCCCACTCAGAAATCATATTTCTTCTATCGAAACGTGACCTTATTAAAAATGTGAGTATTTATTTATGAATAGAACCGTTTTTATGCTAATCTAATAATGAAAATACTTGAGAATGCAAAACTCACTTGATAATAGATTTAAGACTAATCTATTTGTTTTATTGCATGACGGCTTTTAATCACCAAAATCTCCAAAAATTGTCAAAAATATAACACTGATTTTAGTTTTTTAATTTACAATCAATATCGTTGATTGAAAAACTGTAGTAGGAGTTTCCGGTTCGGTGAGATATAGAGATGGACGTGTGCAAGGTTTATGGAGAGAGAGTTTATGGAGAGTTTATGGAGAGGAAAGTGGAAGGAAAAGTGCAAGGGTGAGGTGATAAGGCGAGAAAACTGACGGCGTTACTGTGAAAGTGGATGTGAAGAGAAAAGTAAACGAGGAAGGTGAAAACTGGGCAGAAAAAAATGTGGCACGTGGAAAGCGAGGTTAGGTGCGAACCGGAAGCTCGAAAAACAAAGAGAGAGGTTTTTGGAATCCAAGTGGAGAGAGCGGAAAGCAGGCTCGATGGATTCAGAAGGAAAAGCGTCGGGAGTAGTTAAGAACCAGGTGGAAGAAAGTGGAGAGGTAATGAAAGAATTTTTAAGAGTGATGGAGGCAATGAGAAAGTAGCAGGAGCGCCTCTTGGAGGGCATGAGATAGGGCTGGGAAAAGGAGAGAGCACGAGATTGAGCGGAGAGGGATAATGACAGGAGAAGATTTGAAGAGATGATGCAGAAGCGGGAGAAAAAAATAGGGCGGCTGGAAATGAAAGAAGAAACGGTTACTAGAGAAACAGAGATGAAGGAGGCAAGCTGCCAGACGGAAGTAGAGGACAGGACGTGGTGGGATTCTCCAAGGAAATTTTTAAATGAAGAGTGGGAGTTAGAGAGAGAGGAGAGGGAGAAGAAGAAAAGGAGAGTGAGAGTTCTCGGAATACGGAAGGGAGACGACGAGCTGACAAACATCGTGGGGTGCCTGGCAGTGCACACGAAGGTAGTGGCAAAAATAGAGAACTCATGGAAAGTGGATGGCGGGATGACCCTGCAGCTGAAGACATGGGAAAATAAAAAGGACTTATTGGGTGTGAAGGGGAATCTAAAAGGCTCGGGTCTGTGGCTTGAAGATGACTTGACGGAAAGAGAGGAGGAGGTCCAGGAATGGCTGAGGAAAGAAAAAAGAAGATTGGAGTTGGTAGGGATCCAGGTACAGCTAAGACGAAAGAAAGCTAAGGTGGGCAAAACTATTTGGCAATGGCACGAGTTAGCAGGAGAGATGAGAGTCACGGGCATACTGGAGAAGATGACTTGAGAGCAGGAGAAGGATAAGGGTAGGATGGTTGAGCAGCGTGAGGAAGAAGTATCAGTGTGGAAGGATGAAGTGGAGTGGAGGAGAGTGAATTGAGAAAGGGCTGCTGAGGAGCCATGTAACGGGAAACAGTGTACTGAGGTTATAATGAGATGACACGGTGCTGAGTTATGATGTGGGTTATGTGAGAGTTGACTGGAGATTGTATTGTAGGGAGGTATAATAAAGACTACATTACATTATTACATTGAAAAACTGTAGTAGAAGAAAGATAGAGAAAGAATAAGAAGCAAAAAGATTCAGATGACACAGGTACGTATATTCTGTTCCAAAAGAAAACTCAAGGGCAGTTAGTAACTTATTCGATTAGCATAAAAACTGTTATATTCAGAAATAAATACTTACATTTTTAATAAGGCCACGTATCGATAGAAGAAATATGATTTCAGAGCGGACGTCGACTATGTGTACGTACCAAAAATACAAAACACTGACAGTGACAGCTGTATAAATAATGATGTGTAATGAAGCTGCTCCCAGTAAGATCAATCGTCGATTATCGCCAAGAGTTGCGCGCGCATGTATCGATTTTATTGAATTTATTTTTGTGGGATACCGCATAAAAAATGCAACTAAGTTTTACATTTGTGTATAATTGTTGCCAATATTTCCGATTTCGATTCAAGATCCGCGATTTTCTTTTACGTTGAAAAGATTCTCTCTAAGTTATAGCTTGAGGTCGTTGTCGTTATTACCGTTGTCATTGTCTGTATATCGGATAACTTTTGAAAGACAACTCAGATTCGATTGTGATTTGGCATATCTTTTAAGGGTGTGAAGAGAAAGGTCTCGTTCGTGAGCCAGCTATTTTGGATGAAAATTCAAAAAGTTAGAGCATTTTGAACATTTTTGAGACCATTTTTTTCTAGATTTAAAAATTCTATGTATGGCTATTCATATTGCTCTGAAATTCGAGCAATTTAGCCTAATGACTTTTTTCGAGAAAACAAAAAAAACTATTAGAGTTATAGCATTTTCAAAATAAAAAAATTAAAAAAATGAATATTTTAAGCCAAGAAATTAAAATTTTTGAAAAACAACAGAATGCACGAAAAAAATTAATAGACAAAACTTGTTGACCCAAAAAGGATCTACAAATTTGTTATTAATCATTTTTAGATAGGACGAGTAGATTTTCTTTTAATCGTGAAGAATAAAATTAAGAATTAAAAAATTTAATTTTTGGAAAAACGACACACATGACGGAAGAAATGAAGTAACAAAAGTTGTTCAACCAAAAAATATCTAAAAATTTGTTACAAGCTCTTGATATGAAAATATATCAAAAATAAAAAATTAACATTTTCTTCTAAACAAAATGTTTCGCCTAAATTATAATTCATGGAAAAAGAACACAAGTTGTAATAACATTTTTAATAACAAATTTTGTCTTTTTAATAGCATGCGCACTTTTTTGAATTATAAAAACAAGACAATGAAAATGCTTTTGTTCCAATACCAGAGCATATTATGAATGCTGAAATTTGATGCAAAATAAGAAACAAATATTAAAGTATTAATTAAAAATAAAATTTGTACTTTACTTTGTAATATCTGAATAAGCAGCCCCAGACCGAGGTACAGAAAAGAATATAATATAAATACATTTGATATAATAGAGTTGAACGTAATGTAGGAAATTATTATAAAGATGTTAATTGGTGTTGACTAGTGTGTTATTAATTTTTGTTTGTTGTTTGTCGGTGGAATGACAGTTTGTGATCTACTAGTCTTTTATTTCTTCGAAAATATGTTTATTTAAAACACAAGCTTTCGCTCAACGACGTTGAGCCTCATCAGGAATAAATACAATATCGGAAGGCTGTATAAAGTAACCTAACGAAAACAGAGAACTCAATTTACAGACATTCTTTTCTTTTTGAACAGGTGGAGATGTGAATTATAAATTTACTTACGTATAGTTATGTTGTCTTTTTTATGAAATATTAAATTTTCGTTTTATGTGTATAAAAAAGCTTTCCTTAGATTGCAGTGAAAAGACACACACACTCCTGGACATGCAGTCCATTTTGTGTTAAATAAATAAATTTTTGTTGGGCAGCACTCCTCATCACCATGGCTGCATGTCCAGGGGTGAGGTTATGTTTATCATTACATGACAATTTTGAAAAGAGTCGATCACTAGAGTCACCTACCTTTTGTTTGTAATATTTGAAAAAATTGGAGGGAAATATTTGATTGTGTATAATAAAAATACTTAACGTCTATTTGTAATTAATATTAAGCTACGGTATATATCGCTGAGGAAATCAGTGTCTGAGCGTTTGTTTACGGAATTACTATATTTTATAATTTGAAACATTTCTTTGAAATTTCGTTTTTTGTAATTATTTTCTGTACCGAATATTTTGGCATTAGAAAAGTCAAATTCGTGATCTAGGGTATGTGAGTGTTGTACGAAGGCAGTACCTCTAGAGTCTCTTTTGCAATCGTTTTTGCGTTCCCTGATTCTATCATTAAAATGTCTTTCTGTCTCTCACGTATATATGCTTCCGCATTCACATGGGATGATATAAATGATGTGAGTTTTTTGTTCTGTTAGAGTTTTATTTTTATTTTTGGTAAAACGTTGAAAAGGATCTTTCTCATATTTGAAGGTTAATAAAATATTGAATTTTGAAAAAGTTCTTTTGTAAAATCTCGTAAGTTCATTAATAAATGGTAAGACAATCAGTTGGTTAAGATCTAATTTTTGATCAGTATTTTGATTTGTGGTGTTTGATATTTGTTTTTTGTTTTTTAAAACAGTAAGTCTTTCAATAATATATTTTTTGATGAAATTAAAAGGATAACCATTCTTTTTAAGTGTATTCTTGACAATATTCAAGTTTTTCGTTTTAAATTTACTATCTCAAAGTGTAACGGCCCTATCAACTAGATTATTAATGACTGAAATTTTGTCTTTAATTGCAATGTTTGACTCAAAATTGACATATCTCCCTGACCATGTTTCTTTTCGGTACCAGTTGGTTATAATGCTATTGTTGACTTTTTGTAAATTGATGTCTAGGAAGTTAATTGCATTGTCTTTTTCTATTTCGATGGTAAATTGTAGTCTAGGATGGTATTAATTGAAAAAATGGAGTAAAGTGTCTATTTTGTCGTCAGGGACACATGTCAATATGTCGTCGACGTATCTGTAGTAGAAACTCAGTTGAAATGGTAGTTTTTTAAAAAATTCTTTTTCAAGTCCTTCCATTACTAGATCAGAAATTATACCGGAAAGTGGGGATCCCATAGGGATACCAAAAATTTGTTTGTAAAATTCATTCTGGAAGATGCAATATGCGTTAACTAAGCAAAATTCTATTAGTTCTAGGTATTGTTTAACTGGTATGTTTTTATGTTCTCTGATTTTGAACCAGTTAATTTTGATGTTTTTTAAAACAAGTTCTTTTGGAATGTTAGTAAATAATGATTTGACATCTAGAGAAACTATTTTATGATTGTTAGGAATTTGAATATTATTAATTTTTGTGATAAGGTCCCAGCTGTTTTTTATATATGAAGTAGTTTTTCCAATGATTTGTTGAATTGGTTTACTAACATATTTAGAAAGGTTATACAGGGTGACCCATTTTAACCCTTTGCGGCATACATTTTTCAGAGAAACATGTTTTTTTGAAAATTGATATACAGGGGTTTTTGGGTTCGCTGATCAAGAGTCTGTGCTCAGATTTTGAAAATTCAAAATGGCGGATCCAATATGGCGTCCAAAATTTGAAATATTTCTTTATTTTGTTGAAAATTGGTATGCAGGGGTTTTTGGGGTCGCTGATCAAGAGTCTGTACTCAGATTTTGAAAATTCAAAATGGCGGATCCAATATGGCGTCTAAAATGATCAAGAGCCTGTACTCAGATTTTGAAAATTCAAAATGTCGGATCCAATATGGCGTCTAAAATGATCAATAGTCTGTACTCAGATTTTGAAAATTCAAAATGGCGGATCCAACATGGCGTCCAAAATGATCAAGAGTCTGTACTCAGATTACGAAAATTCAAAATGGCGGATCCAATATGGCGTCCAAAATCGGATATATTTTGTTGAAAATTGGTATCATATGCCAACATCCATTGATGGTTACAGACGATGCGCTCTTTGCAGCACAAAAACAAAAGAGATACGAACTAAATGGTCGTGTAGCACATGCAACGTACCATTATGCTTACAACCAGACAGGAATTGTTTTTTGAAGTATCATTCATGAACATCATGACACGAATCGGGAAGTTAACAATTAAAAAAGTATGCGTCATATGAAGTTAGAAATCACTGTATTGTTTAGATTCGTCATCAGCATCTCAAAAACACCTGTATATCAACTTTCAATAAAAAAATAAGCAACATATCAAATTTCGACCGCCATCTTGATATCGGCATTTAAAATTTTTCAAAATCTGAGTTCAGATTCATAATCAGCGACTCCATAAACCCCTTTACACTAATTTGCAACAAAATAACAAAATATATCGGATTTTGGACGCCATATTGGATCTGCCATTTTGAATTTTCAAAATCTGAGTACCGACTCTTGATCAGCGACCCCAAAAACCCCTGTATACCAATTTTCAACAATCTCAAAAAATATTTCAAATTTTGGACGCCATATTGGATCCGCCATTTTGGATTTTCAAAATCTGAGTACAGATTCTTGATCAGCAACCCAAAAAACTCCTGTATACTAATTTTCACAAAAATCCGGATAAAATTCACGCTAATAATGAATTTTTATCAAATATCGGCTGGTTTTTTGGACTTTGTTTATAATAATTGAAAAATTAACAATCGATTTGAAAGTATTGTCCACAAATTTTGATACTAGAACTTTCTATGATCATAAAACTACAAAAAATTTCGATTAAATCGATGAAAAACTACTTTAAAATCGCAAAAAATAGTATGAAAACAGGTGGGAATACGTATTCCCACCATGCCGCAAAGGGTTAATCTATAATCCAAAGTATCTTCCAAACTACCCCATCAACATAAGAAACGGTTCATACAAAAGTTGACCATGAAATAGGGGGCCATTGACCTGTACCATTTATTTTGACCTTGAGGTCAATTTTCAAGGTCATTTCAAGGTCAAGATGATTTTTTAAAATAGAAATCCCTATTTTAGACTGCGGGCTCGTGAATAACGGGGAATTGTACGTGAAAATTGGTATTGTGAAATCTTTCATTTCAACCTACAGAAGGTCACATCAAGGTCAATTATTTAAAAAGCGCTTGGAAGTTTTTTTTTTCAATTTACTGGTTTTCTGGGCAATCTCAACGTTGAAGGTGCCTTCCACAAGTACAAGATAAGTTGTAGAAATTCCGACGACCTTGACTAAATTGACCTTCAAGTGTATTTTCCAGGTTTATGAAAGTCAATGTCATTCTTTAAAATAAAAAAGTTGCCGTTTTTTTTACAAAAGTTTGATTTACTTTTATCATCACCCAGGAACAACGACGTCAAGCACCCCAGAGGAAAGAGAATTTACTACGTCCACGTTGTTGTTTCTGGAAAATGCTAAAATTAAATCAAACTTTTGTAAAAAAAACGGCAACTTTTTTATTTAAAAAAATGACATTGACCTTCATAAACCTGGAAAATACACTTGAAGGTCAATTTAGTCAAGGTTGTCGAAATTTGTGCAACTTATCTTGTACTTGTGGAAGGCACCTTCAACGTTGAGATTGCCCAGAAAACCAGTAGATTGAAAAAAAAACTTCCAAGCGCTTTTTAAATAATTGACCTTGATGTGACCTTCTGTAGGTTAAAATGAAAGATTTCACAATACCAATTTTCACTAACAATTCCCCGTTCTTTACGAGTCCGCAGTCTAAAATAGGGATTTCTATTTTAAAAAATCGTCTTTACCTTTAAATGACCTTGAAAATTGACCTGAAGGTCGTGGCTGACAAGGTGGTGAAGGTGGTTCACATTTCCACATTTTATCGACTTTTTTAAAGCATCTTAAACGCTTGCTTTACCCAGGAAACTACGTAAATTCAGAAAAAGGGCATCTAATCGTTTTTGTGCATCTGACCTTGTTTTTTGACCTCTTCAAGGTCACGAAAACAAAATTTCCATGGTGCATTTTTGACGTAAAATTTTCCGCTCTATTGAAATCTGCAGTCAAAAATAGGGGTATCAATTTAAAAAAATCATCTTGACCTTGAAATGACCTTGAAAGTTGAACTCAAGGTCAAAATCAATGGTACAGGTCAATGGCCCCCTATTTCATGGTCAACTTTTGTATGAACCGTTTTTTATGTGGATGGGGTAGTTTGGAAGATATTTTGTATTATAGATTAAAATGGGTCACCCTGTATATAGGTGATCCAATGAAGGATTTTAGATCTAAAATATGTTGTAACTTACAAAAATACCTTCAAACAAATTATAATAATAATATAAAATCAAAATACGAAATACTCGGAGAGAAAAAACGAATTCTTGAAACAAAACACTAAAATTTTCGTCACTAAGTCTGATAAAGGCAATACTTCAGTTGTTTTAAAGCAAACTGACTATATAGAAAAATGTGAATCCCTTCTACTAGATAAAAACACTTACGTCAAACTAAATAAAGATCCAACTAATAAAGTACAAACTGAACTAAATAAATTAATTAGTAACCTGTTACAAATAGATTGTATTAATACTGACTTAGCTAAATTCTTAAAAAGTTACAATGATAACGCTCCGAGATTTTACGGACGACCAAAAATTCACAAAGAATCAATTCCTCTTAGACCTGTAGACTTATTAAAAGACTTATTGCTTCCTTATAGATAATCAATCATTTAATATACAAAAGATGCAGGTGTACAGGTGAAATTTGATATGGAGGGCTATGTATGACATCCTGTTTTGTCTATATGAATTTGATTTATTGCTTCCTCATAGATATCACTTTTAACTAAAAATTCCTGTCTTTCTTTATTCAGTGCACATCCAACTCATGAAGAACATTCTGCATTCTAGAAAACTTCTCGAACCTTAGGCTAAAGTTTCAAATATATCATTAGAGAACACCTTTACAGTTAAAGTGGATCATGTCCGTGCTAAGTTTCTAGCATATTTTGATAATGTCATCCTGAATTTCTACCTTACCAGCATTGATACTGAGCCAAATATATGTATTTCGATGCAAGAGATCTAATACAAGAAGGCTACTGAGTCACTTTTACAAGATGTAGATGCATCTCTACTTTATCGAAATCAAGGCCATTTCACAGCTGTCACAAAATAATATTGCGCAATGGTAAGTACCAAATTTGTCTAAAAATTTTTCTACATATTTCAAAAATATTCTACATGTAGTTTAATAATAATAATAATATTCTTTTTATGGTAGCCGCGGAAAATAAGCGTGTTCTACTGCTTCCGAATTGAGCGTAACATCTCTCTTTTCAAGCGGCGTGCGTGGACCAAGTATATAATGTTGGACCTCGCAGTAGAACAGTGGTGTTAGGGTGCGAGGTCAACATTTCATACTAGGAACAAAATTGTGGCTAACAAACAAAAACTAAAAAACTAACAAACTAAAAAACTAACTAACAAACTAACAAACAAAAGCTAACGAACAAAAACTGAATAAAAATGTAAACAGTTTCAGACCTTGTTTTTTTCTGTGTTTTTTAGTGCCAATTATATGCGCTTGGTTCGCCGACTTGAAAAGAGAGATCACGCTCAATCCGTTCGCAGCAGAACACGCTATTCATTTTCCGCGTCTCTACCATGAAAAATACAATGCATAGCAAGGAGGAGATATCTTTTTACGACAAGGGCAATGTTTTCGTCGGCCCTTGCCTCATACTCGTTCCGAAAACATTGCCCTTGCCGTGAAAAGACCTTGCTTTCCTCCTTGATATGCAATCTACTATATAATATATTGATAAAAATAATCATTATTACTATTTAATATGTGTTTGGTTTATTGGAAGAGCTTTCTCAATCGACACTACTGAGTCAGTTGATTTAAAACATTCATCAAAAGAATGGTGGGTCCTTCTATAATGGCTTGCAATGAAAATTGTTTGATCAATGAAACAACATTCATATTTGAAAAAGTTGAGGACATGGAAGGAATATTAATAGCAAAGATGGTAATACGTATATGTATAGTGGAGAATTTTGTTTTATGACTGCAAATGCATATATTGCTTTCGACGAAAGAAAAAAGGAGAAAGAACTCATTTTTAAAATATTTTACTCTTATTATATCACACGTGAATATGTAAATGTTGATTACGTTACAATAGAAACGAAGTTTTTCTTCTCAAACTAACATTTATCACATCATCTCAATGGTTTAAGCATAAACGACTATGGTTTGAATAAAGAAAAGAAAGGATAAATGATAATAATGTGAGTGATGAAGAAGTTGCCAATCAAAATATCATCTATCATTTCACATGAATCAAAAACTTACCTTTCCAGAAAAATACAGTGGATTATCACTGAGACGTATGAAGACAATTCATGAAATATGAAAAGTGTATTGTAATAGGAGAATTAATTGCTTCAATTTTTATAAGTAGATTAGAAAGGAAGAAAAAACATACATAAGAGTGATAAAGTTCTTATAGCTGTATTAAAGTGTTGGAAATGTACATATATTTAATCCTAAGTACTTAAAAGTGAGTAGTGAAATAAAACTCTTGCTATGGATTTTTCAGTTATTTTTTAATAACAATAATAATAGTTGGTTGAGCACTCGGACTACACCTTAGAGGCCCGGGGTTTGACCCCTGAGCCGGTATCTCCTGAAATTTTTCTATGTACCTTTACCGAGGTTCTGGTGGTTAGAATCCCATCTTAAGCTGTAGGCCCCACATCATACACTTGACTGCAACCCAGTCTGTAAATGATGGGGCAAAACCCAGTCTTTGTCCAATATGTCAAGGCACACGCTCATATCAGATCGCTAGATTGCATTATAATAATGCGTCCGTGACTGATAATATATATGTACCGAGACAGCCCATGCATACTATTTAAAAAAATCCAACTATGGTAAAAAATGCCTTCGGCATATTGAACTGCAACCATCTTAAGCCTGAGACATTAATTTAAAAATACATAATAAAATAATATTAGAGTTTTTAATTCAGAAAAATGAAGTTTCAACTCATAAGAAAATGATAGGAAGGCATGAAGCACGTGCAAGAGAGAGAACCATGTGATGTAATTGACTTATAAGCTAGTCTGAATTAATTTTTATATTCAAAATCAATTCATAATAAAGTGACAGCAAGGTATGAAGCGTGTGCGTAGGCTAGAGAGAGAGTGTGATATAATACATTTATATATATATATATATATATATATATATATATATATATATATATATTCGGTACAATAATATGGTTACAATAATCAATAAGCAGTCGCGGACAATTGTCCAGAGATGGTCCCGAAGGAATAAACCCTAAGCGAAGGCGTACGAACCGTGCCGAAAGCTGAATGGCACCTAGGTGAGGTGTCTTTAACGGTGACCCTGGGATACCGGGCGACCTCTCAGAGTATCAGCCTTATCCTTGCACGCGGTGCTCTGCAAGGATGGACGAACCCTTTCCCTAGCTGCTCGTGGGAACAACAATGAAACCACCAAGACACCAAAATGTTGTAGATGCGGTTCAAAACGATCGAACGCGCAGAGCACCCGACAATGGGTCGGCAAACAATGCCGATCATCCTAGAGTTCGGGGTGCTGAAAATAATTTAGATGGAAACACGACGACGAACCGGCGAAACGCCCACATTGAGTGGACGGATCAACTTAAGAATGACGTGCTAGACTGCTAAGATGCCAGCATTATCCCTGTTCGCGGAGGCTTTATGGCGCGTATGCACACTCTGTGGTGCCAGAAACACCCAGAGCTTCAGCACGTTTCGCATCAGTGTTTGCGAAATCAAGCCGACTACCTCCAGAAAAATGGATATGTACGCGGAGCGCTTCCCCAACCGCTGCTTGATCAAGCTGCAGCCGAAGATGAAGCGACATTAAGACCAACCGCAGAAAGTAGGCACCTTCTGAAAGATGATTGCAATTTCAGTACAAGGAGGAACATCAACATCCAAGTTCCTCTTAAGCCCCAAGATCTGGCTGAAATGGATGCCTCCCTTCGTGGAGATATCTCGCAAGAGTCCGGCCTCTGGACCATCAATTGCTCAGTTTATGGTGCTGCGACAGCTTTGGCTGATTCAAATCGAAGGCTAAAACCGACGATGGATCAAAAGACCAAAAGACGCTTGCATCAACTGAACAAGAAAATTGGATGGCCAAGCCAGGATGCTCCCCGTGTTCAATGTGTGATTGACTACATAAAATCTGGTAGACCGTTTACGGAAGGGGTTCGCAAGTTCGCCCAAGAACTAAGGATTTTGAACCATACACTAAACAAGTCAAAGCTGCTGACAATCAAGCAGCACACTGTTGACAAAATACGGCTGTTATCTGACGCAAGGAGGAGAATACAGAAGGGGGAGAGATGGATCAGGGAGAATCAACAGTTTCTCGCTGACTCATCGCGTCTCTTCAACGATCTCCCTGTTCCTGTAAAAAATCCACCCAAGCCCAAGGAGGTAGAGACTTTTCGGAGAGAGGTATACAAAATCCCAAAAACACTGGAGTTAAAAGAAGATACTGACAATATCATCCGCCTCAAGGAGTTGTGTGGCAACCTTATAAAGTCTGAGGAGGAATGTCCATCAGTCACTGCCGAAGAGGTGAAAAAAGCACTTAGAGGCACGAAGAACTTTTCCGGTGCTGGACCAGATTGTATCAAGAACTTTTGGTAGAAGAATTTATACACCAACATTTGGCCCGCATATTCTCCTCATATTTAAAGTCGGAGACGCCCATTCCGCAGTGGCTGGTGTTAGGACGCACTATACTCCTGCCGAAAAAAGGCAATTTGTCCAACCCAGAGAATTACAGGCCAATAACTTGTTTGAACACACAGTATAAGATCTTCACAGCTGTCCTAAACAACAGGATTGTTCGACGAATTGAGCCTGTATGGCGAGAGATGTACGAACAACGTGGCACGAGAAAAGGTGTAGCAGCTGTCGTGAGAACCTGCTAATTGACAGTTGTGTCTGTAAAGACGCTGCAGCGCATCAGTGCGTCAAGTCAATGGCCTCGATTGACTACCGGAAAGCTTTCGATTCAACCTCTCACAGACTTATCATCTGCCTGTTGGAAAGCTTGAAGGTACATCCGCACATAGTGAGATGCATAGAGAGATTGATGCCTCTTTGGGAAACTGGATTTACCATTTCATCTAGGAATCAGCGTCTGACGACGAACAAGGTCACCTTCCAGAGGGGCGTCTTTCAAGGGGATAGTATGAGCCCTTTGCTTTTTTGTATCACACTTCTGCCTCTATCTTTCGCACTACGAAATCCTCCTGGATACCTCTGTGGCGACACTAATCAGCGTGAGCATAAGGTCACTCATGTATTTTATATGGATGACCTGAAGATCTATGCCTCTAGTAAAAGAAAACTTCAAACTGCTATAAATGTCGTCAAGAACTACACAGGAGAGATTGGGATGGACTTTGGTTTGGACAAGTGTGACAAAATTAATCTGAAGAAAGGAAAGATTATTGGCGTTTCCAAGGACCCTGAGCTTGTGGATATAAGTGTTGTTAGACATCTTAATACTGGAGAGACCTATACATACCTGGGCGTGCCTCAAAACCGCATTCAGGACGTAACATCAGTGGAGGAGTCTCTCTGAAGCAGATACAAGCATCTTCTTCGGCAGATTTGGTCTTCCAATCTGTCGGCGTTGAACAAGGTATCTGCGACTAACATGCTTGCCGTCCTGGTTCTACTCTACTCGTTTGGGGTGGTTCAATGGACGAAGGACAAGCTTAAGGCCCTTGATGTCACTACACGTAAGATCATGCATATGCAAGAAAAGCTTGCATATCAATTCGTCAGTTCCGCGATTATACATTCCACGCCGTCAAGGCGGACGCGGACTTCTGAATCTCCAGTGTCTTCATAACCGGATTGTTCCAAGTAGAGCTTACATCGTTGCGAATGGCAGAGATCCTCTCCTAAAGATAGTCAGGAACCACGAGATGATTGGCAGAGGAGCGTTTCTTTACAAAGCCGTGGAGCAAGCGGCCGAGACCATTGGCCTAAATTTTAACATCGGAAGTGAAGCAAGTGCATTACTCCATCTAAATGCTTCACTTCTAAAAGCCCAAGTAAAGAAAGCAGAGGTTGGAAAATTTCACCAACAGCTACTTCACAAGAAAACGCACGGAAACTTTCACAGAAGTGTAGAAAAACAGTTCTTGTCGAAGGAGCAGACCTTTGCTTTCCTCAAATCATCAGAACTCAATTCAGGTACAGAGGGTTTTATTTTCGCACACCAGGACTGTGGCATTTCCACCTCTGCATACCCAGACCGCATTTTTTGTCATAAAGTTCCCAGTAATAGGTGCAGAGCGTGTCATGCACACGCTGAGTACCTAGAACACATACTGTCAGGGTGTCCGACCCACGCAGGAACGGTGAATATCTATAGACATAATGCGGCCCTCAGAGTGCTTTATTACCATCATTGTCGCTCCTAGAGTTTTGGCCGCAACCCTGCCTGCCGAACGCTCCAAGGGAGATAGAGTCAACTGTGCGAATCGAGAAGGGCCCAATTTTCTGGAACTACGATTTTAGGGCAGCAGTTTCCGTTGCGCACTCGAGGCCTGACATTGTTCTCCAAGACTTCGAGAAACGAACTATACCCGTGATCGAATTCTCGGCTCCGTCCGAATTCAACATCACTGCAAAGGATAAAGAAAATGAGGAGCGGTATCAATACCTTAAAAGAGAGCTGTAACGACTATACCCAAAATATTCGGTGCAAGTAATTGTCCTTGTGATAGGTGCTCTCGGAGGTATGAAACCATCACTGGTTTGTAACCTTCAAGCCATGCCCGCGTGCCAAAAATATGCCAAGGCACTTGCGAGATGAATGCGAAAAGCTGTCATCCTTGGGTCGCTTCGTGTCGTCAAGACACACGAGGGTTTCACCGGCCTGCCGTGCTTTCGTCGTGCCATGGGACCACCCATGTCACGGTTGTGAGACGTGGCCATAGGTGTGATTTACCGCGGTTCTACAGGGGCTATTGACATTTTTTAGATGGCAGTTGCCCTCAGTGGGACCCTGTGGTGGTTGTTTAATTCTTTTTTTAAATTATATGTATGAATATTCGGTTGTATATAATTTTTTATATATTTGTTTATATATTATATTATTATTTTATATTATATATATATATATATATATATATATATAATTTATAAGAAGAATAAAATTTATTTTTTTACGTCTGGGAAATTTATAATTCAGAAACATAGGATAGAACCTGATAAAACGACATCTTCCAGACTGATAGTTTGAATTTTATTTCAATAAAAAATACGAATCGATTACGTTTCGGAAACATAGCTAGTTTCACTCATCAGATCTGTACAAAAACGTATTAAAATTATAATATGGAACAGTATAATTTAATGACAATTTATCTAAATATAATAGGAAAAATACCTTAAAACAGTTTTTAAAAGAATTCCTTGCAATTTTCTTTATGTGTGTGTTCCGTCTTATATGGGGCCATCCATATACCACGTGAACATTTTAGGGGGGGGGGGGGGGGGGGGGTATAGGGAAAAATTCCACGCTCGCCCACGAGGGGGACCGGGAAGGTCGGGCTAGAATCCACGTG
>CAKNXH010064428.1:157237-167471 GCA_932178445.1 Andricus quercusramuli | reverse complement strand
GTTAAGAATTGTAATTTGACGTACCCGGATGTTCTTATAAGGGTCTCAGTGTACCGGAAATTAGTCCTGGTTGTCCAGGTATTAAAAATATAGCTTCCCCGACGAAGTTTGGTTAGGAATTGTAATTGAGCATACCTGGATGCTTTTATAAGGGTTTCATCGTACTGGAAAGTAATCCTTGTTGTCCAGGTATTAAAAATACGTCTTCCACAAGGAAGTTTGTTTAGAAATTGCAAGTGAACATACCTGGATGTTCTTATAAGTGTCTCGTCATACTAAAAATCAATCTTGGTTGTCCAGGTATTAAAAATACATCTTTCCCGAGGAAGCTCAGTTCAGAATTATAATTGAACGTACCCAGATGTTCTTGTAAGGGTATCGTCATACTAAAAATTAATCTTGGTTGTCCAGGTATTAAAAAATACATCTTCCCCGAGGAAGCTCAGTTAAGAATTGTAATTGAGCGTACCGGGATGTTCTTGTGAGGGTCTCGGCGTACTAAAAATTAATCCTGGTTGTCCAGATATTAATAATACATCTTCCCCGAGGAAGTTTGGTTAAAAATTGCTATTGCACATACCTGGATGTTTTTGTAAGGGTCTCGTCGTACTAAAAATTCATCCCGGTTGTCCAGGTATTGAAAAGACATCTTCTCAGAGGAAGTTTATTTAAGAATTGCAATTGAACATACCTACATGTTTTTATAAGGGTCTCGTCGTACTAAAAATCAATCCTGGTTGTCCAGGTATTGGAGATACATCTTCCCCGGGGAAGGTTAATCCAGGATAGCAATTGATTATACCTGGATGTTTTTCTTAAGACTTAGAATTTAACATACCTGGATGCTTCTATAAGGGTCTTGGGGCCCTTATAAAAACATCCAGGTATCTTAGATTTCAATATACTTACTGAAAGTTCCTAGTGAATGCTGTAATTTGAATACCGGGACAACCAGGGTAAATTTTTGGTACGACGAGACCCTCATAAACATCCGGGTATGTTCAATTGCAATTCTTAACCAAACTTCCTGGGGAAAAATATATTTTTAATACATGGACAACCAGAATTAACTTTCAGTACGACAAGACCCTTATAAGAACATCGGGCTATGTTCAAGTACAATTCTTAACTAAACTTCCTCGGGGAAGATGTATTTTTAATACCTGGACAACCAGGATTAATTTTCAGTAAAAATGTACGCTTATCGCCATCTGAAGTTGCCGTTCTTCTGACAAAATTTTATTCTGGCAAATTCGAGTTCTGGAAATCGATACCCTACCAATTTATAGGAATGAAGCCTTTTGCTGAGGGAATAACTATTTTCGCGGAAATTATGAATTTTTCGAAAGGGAGAAAACTGCGGATAGCAGAAGATAGCATTTAAACGGCGAGAACCGTTCGCAAATTTATGTTTTTACTCACAATTCTGAAATCACAGAAGTATTTCCAGGGGTTAGCCAATATTCGAGGACCCAAATCTTGATGATGACGAACCTAAATTTCGCGAAATACGTCGAGAAATGGAGAAAAATGTGGAAAAAATTGAGATGTCCTGTGTATGTGAGGACCATAAGACTGTATTGGTGAGCAGCAAAACAAACTCGTCATACAGACCGGCTGTCAAATTCGTGCTCCGTATCTTCAATGCTCTGAAGTCCGCACAACACATTGACACTCGCGAAATCGTGGCGCAAATATTTAAAAAGTTTTTGAAGACAGCAACTGCAAATGCACCAATTTTATAGATAAATCAATTTATGATTGTATGTAAATTTGTAAATTTACCCAGTTTGAAATTATGATTTGAAAATTTTGAAATTATAAATTTATCAAGTTATCCAGCAATAAATTCCGAAACCATCAAATTCAATTTCTGAAATTCCGGAATTAGGCCCTCTGCAAATTTATTTATAGATTCCAAGTTTATCAAGTGGTCCGACTATAAATTAATTATATGATGAAACTTGTAACGGGGGACACGGATTGTAGTCAACTGTTATGAGCGAAGAGGGCCTCATTTGAGATTAATAAAAAAGTTTGTACAGTTTACTAAGATGGAAAGCGGTTTAAGAGAAAACGGGTTATAAGAAATCCGCGCAAAATAACTATAGGTTTGAATGATAGGACTAAAGAGTAAGCATTGGCGGGTTAATGGTCTAGGTTCTAGGTTACAGATTCTGCCGTCATGCGTTCGAGTCCTCGTACTCTCTTCAATTTTCTTTTGTTTCTAATTTTTTTCCAATACATTACCGTGAATATGCATAAATGCTATAAAAACAAGAATAAAAAGTTTCAAAAATATATTTCAGGAATACAAAAATTATTATCGTTGACACAAAAATATTTTTATAATCTGTTGATTTTTTTATCAATCATTTTTTTGATTCATGCATACATTTCGGGATTTCCGAAATTATAAGAACCAGTTATTTTTAAAGATATGACAATTTTTTGCTGATAATATTAATATTTTTTGAATAAGGTGGAGCAACAAAAATCTTTTTTGTGATAAGCTTTTGGAGGGCGGGGGTGCCAAAAACTGCCCTTTATCCTCCAATAAATTATTAATAAACTAAGAACATGAATAAAATCAATAAAATTAATAAAACGAATAAAACGAATAAAATGAATCAAATAAATGAAATCAATGAAATCAATGAAATCAGTGAAACCGATATAAATTTTATTTGATTGATGTTGTTCATTGTATTGATAATAAATTGATTTTATTGATTTTAGTGATTTCATTCAATTTATTGATTTTAGTGATTCATTTGATTGTATTTTTAAAAAAACGAATATTTATATGCATTTTATTTATTTTATCACAAAATACAAGGAAATGAATCAATAAAATCAATAAGGTCAAAATTATACTGATTTTAGTGATTTTTTTCAATTCATTAATTTTATTAATTTTTTTATTGTACGGATTTTATTGATTTCATTGATGTTGTCTATTTTATTGATTTTGTTTATAATAAATCGCTTGTATTTATTTTAGTGATTCCACTCAATTCATTGCTTTTATTGATTTGTTCCATTCTATTTTTCAAGAAAAAAAATCAAGTAGATCAATCAAATCACTAAACAACAAAAAATTATCATGAATGAAATAAAAAATAAAAAAATCAATAACATCAATGAAATGAATAAATTAAATAAAATCACTACAATCAGTAAAGTCAGTGCAATATTGATTTTATCGATAATAATTTGATTTCAGTATTCTATTCGTTTTATTGATTGCATTGATTCGTTTTATTGTATTTTTTAATACAAAATTTAAATATTTACAATTAAAAAATAAATAAATTGAACAAAATCAATAAAATAAAATCAAGAAAATCATTAAAATCAATAGAATCAATAAAGCGAATCAGTCAAAGCATTCAAATCAGTGAATTGAATAAAATCACTATAATCACTTAATTCAGTGCAATTTTGATTTTACGGATAATAAGTGGATATTAGTATTTTATTCGATTTATTGACTTCATTGAGTAATTTTATTGTATTTTTTAATAGAAGAATCCGATATTCATACTGATTTTCTTTATTTTATTAAAAAATACGATGAAATGAATAAAAAAAATCAATAAATTGAATGAAATCACTGTAATCAGTATAATTTTGACTTTATTGATTTTAATTTGATTTTCTTTATTTTAGTGATTTTGTTCAATTTATTGATTTTATTGATTCATTTCATTGTATTTTGTGATAAAATAGAGAAAATCAATATAAATATTGGATTTAAAAAAAAAGATACAATCAAATGAATCACTAAAATCAATAAATTGAATGAAATCACTAAAATCAATAAAATCAATTTACTATCAATACAATGGACAACATCAATCAAATAAAATTTATATCGGTTTCACTGACTTCATTGATTTCATTGATTTCATTTATTTGATTCATTTTATCCGTTTTATTCGTTTTATTGATTTTATTCATGTTCTTCATTTTATTGATAATTTATTGGAGGATAAAAGGCATTTTTTGGCACCCCCGCCGTCCAAAAGCTTATAACAAACAAAATTTGTGTTGCTCCACCCTATTGAAAATATATTAATATTTATCAGCAAAAAATTGTCATAACTTTAAAAAAAAACTAGTTTTTATAATTTCGGAAATCCCGAAATTTATGCATCAATCAAAGAAATGATTGATAAAAAAATCAACAGATTATAAAAATATTTTTGTGTCAACAATAATAATTTTTGTATTCCTAAAATATATATTTGGAACTTTTTATTGTTGTTTTTATAATATTCATGTATATTCACGGTAATGTATTGAAAAAAAATTAGACACAAAAAAAATTGAAGAGAGTACGAGGACTCGAACGCATGACGGCAGAATCTGTAGCCTAGAACCTAGACCATTACCCCGCCACTGCTTACTCTTTAGTCTTATAATTCAAACCTATAGTTATTTTGCGCGGATTTCTTGTAACCCGTTTTCTCGTAAACCGCTTTTCATCTTAGTAAACTGTTTAAACTTTTTTTTATCTCAAATAAGGCCCTCTTCGCTCACAAAAGATGACCACAATCCGTTTCCCCCTTTACAAGCTTCTTCATATAATTAATTTATAGTTGGACCACTTGATAAACTTGGAATTTATAAATAAATTTGCAGAGAGCCTAATTTCGAAATTTCAGAAATAGAATTTGATGGATTCGGAATTTATTTCTGGATAACTTGATAAATTTATCATTTATAATTTCAAAATTCTCAAATCATAAATTCAAACTGGGTAAATTTACAAATTTACATACAATTATAAATTGATTTATCCATAAAATTGGTGCATTTGCAGTTGCTGTCTTCAAAAACTTTTTAAATATTTGTGCCACGATTTCACGAGTGGCAATGTTTGGTGCGGACTTCAGAACATTGAAGATTCGGAGCGCGAATTTGACAGCCGGTCTGTGTGACGAGTTTGCTTTGCTGCTTATCAACACAGTCTTGTGGCCCTCACATACACAGGACATCTCAACTTTGTTCCACATTTTTCTCCATTTCGCGACGTATTTCGCGAAATTTAGGTTCGCCATCATCAAGATTTGGGTCTTCGAATATTGGCTAACCCCTGGAAGTGCATCTGTGATTTCAGAATTGTGAGCAAAAAAAAAAATTTGTGAACGGTTCTCGCCGCTCAAATGCTGTCTTCTGCTATCCGCAGATTTCTCCCTTTCGATAAATTCATAATTTCCGCGAAAATAGTTATTCCCTCAGCAAAAGGCTTCATTCCTATAAATTTCGTTGATCCGAGGATCTCGTAAAACCCCGGATATTTGACAAGTTTTTTTCCTTTCGCTCTCAAATAATCGGGAAAAATTATGTATGGAGCCAGTGCCGTGCCTATAAAAAAAAATTCCAAGTCGGAGTTAACCAACACCCTTAAAGAAAAAATGTATACATCTTTTTTTTTTATACAATTTAAAATTTTATTGTAATGAGAATCTGAAAGTACACCTTTCTTAGAAACTATTGTACTCTCTAAATGCACTGCTCCATGCAATATGGAATCAAGTTCAGGTAAGTTCGTACCCTAGTAGAAAGGAACGTTCCAGGCAAGTTCCCGGGACGTGTAAAATGTCCGACCCTTGGAACGTTCCATGGGAACATTCCAAGGAGGTCTTACTGTTATTGTTATAACTATTAATAAATATCGCGTAAACCGTGAGAGATAGGTCCAAATCGATATCAGTTTATAATATGGATACCATATTATAGTGTAGTATATGCAGTACTCAAAAGCCAAATATGACATCCATTTTTACCTATCTCTTACAGTTTTCGAGGTATTTGTTGTTAAAAATAACAAATAACGGTAAGTTCCCTTTAGGTGCCGGTGGAGCGTTCCCAAGAAAGGACATTTCACACTTCCCGGGAACGTCCTGGGAAGAGACTGAAGACTTCCCACCCCTGATTTATATGCATACATATAATTTACCAACCATCAATTAACTTTGATGGTATAATACGTGAAACAATCAGATTCACCTCTCTCTCTCTCACTGGTTCACAACTAAACAATAAAAAGAAGATAAATTAAAAATAGACTTTTCGAGAAAAGAACAAACAGATCCTAAATAAAATTCCCTAATTTTCCCGGTTAAATATTATTCCCGGGTTTATCTCGGTTTCGTCCGATTGCCTGGGCCGCTGGACACCCTGATAACTTACTGAACGTACATTTAAACGTAAAAATGACGTCTATTAGTGCCACAAACGTTTAAATCATATGTACATACGCATGCAAGTATACAGGAAAGGAACGAAATTATATCGATCATGGAAATTATAAACGCAACATATCTTCCCATCTGTTACAAACATACAAAGCAAATGTGCAAAGTAAGAAAGAAGTGAACTCATTTGACGACAGTTAATTTTTATATTTGTTCTGAAAAAATAAAACTCTTGGTACAAATAGCGAATAGCCCACCCAGGCGGAAAAATTCTATATAGTTTATACATAATGTATTATGTATAGGCACTATATAAAAAATTATATATATTTTATACATAATCGGCGAATCACAATTTATATAATAGGAACATAATATTTCTTCATATAATTACCTTCTTGGACACGATTTAAATATGCAATTGAGCCCGGACGGTATAAAGGTGCGTAATATCGGTACTCCTCCGGAAGTGACGACGACCCCGGTGTACCTAATCATGCACCAGGTTGCTAAAAGCATCGTCTACAGGAATTTTCTCAATATGTGAACTTCGATGATAAACAGATCAAATTCTAATGTAGTTACGATGACCCTAGTGTACCTGGTCATGCACCAGGTTGCTAAAAGCATCGTCTACAGGAATTTTCTCAATATGTGAACTTCGATGATAAACAGATCGAATTCAAATTTAGTTGCGCCGACCCCGGTGTACCTGGTCATTCACCAGGTTGCTAAAAGCATCGTCTACAGGAATTTTCTCAATATTTAAACTTCGATGATAAAAATATCGAATTAAAATGTAGTTACGCTG
The DNA here is from genome assembly GCA_932178445.1 of Andricus quercusramuli. Taxonomy (NCBI): domain Eukaryota; kingdom Metazoa; phylum Arthropoda; class Insecta; order Hymenoptera; family Cynipidae; genus Andricus; species Andricus quercusramuli. Next base: position 160,454 of record CAKNXH010064428.1, on the reverse strand, counting down.
ACCCTGGTGTACCTGGTCATGCACGAGGTGGCTAAAAGTATCGTCTACAGGAATTTTCTCAATATTTAAACTTCGATGATAAAAATATCAAATTACAATGTAGTTGCGCCGACGCTGATGTACCTGATCATGCACCAGGTTGCTAAAAGCATCGTCTACAGGAATTCTCTCAGAATTTAAGGTTTGATGATAAAAAGATCAAATTCCAATGTAGTTTCGCCAACGCTGATGTACCTGATCATGCACCAGGTTGCTAAAAGCAGCGTCTACAGGAATTCTCTCAAAACTTGAGGTTCGATGATGAAAAGATCGAATTCAAATGTAGTTGCGCCGACCTTCGTGTATCTGATCATGCCTCAGGTTGTAGAAAGCCTCAATGCAGTTAGGATGACTTTGGTTTATCTGAACATGTCGCGCAATTCATTGATTTTTCGTTGCAAAATTTTATTAGTATAGTAAGATGTTGTACTTACGAAATGAGGTAATGATTGATTTTACAATATGTTTTACTTTAATTCTCACTTTTCGTCAAGAAATATAGCTATATCTTACAGGTATTGCAGAATTCAGAGAACGTAGGATATGAGGAAGCTGAACAAGTATATTTTGAGTGTATTCATAAATTCAAGCAGTTAATCGCTCTAATCAGGTTCTGATAAGTTGTTATTCAACCTGTTAAAATGTATTCACTTTCTTTCATGTTCGCTTGGAGGAAAGCATACGTAATCCAATACACGCACAAGTTTCCCTTCCATTTTGTCTATCGAAATAGCAGGTATACAGTAAGAATGGCGTACGGGAACAAGGAAGGAATTAAAGTCCATACCTATGTCACTATAGATAATTTGATCCCTTGGATTGGAGGATATTATTAGCTCCCTGATGACAGCAAGCAAAGAATTTCCGATTGAAATGAAGAATTTTACTTTTCCGAACGATTTTCTATTGTTCCAATAGATGCATGAATTATCACGCTTAGTTTCTTTCGCATAAATGGAAGAAGTGAAAGTTTCATTGTGAATTTTAACTCTGCGATAAATGAATAAGTTTGTATCTTGTAGTTCCCTTGCTGTAAGTGAAGTCGCATGTTGAAGGGCTATAATGTCGTCCGGATTGAAATTAAAGTTTACTACGGGAGCTCCAAGAAAAAATCCTCCGTAGTTATTCTGGGCACAGTGCTCGTCCATAATGTTTTCTACAACGTACAACGCATTCACATAGTGCATGGTATTGGCTAATTCTATGTCAATGTTAATAGTGCCACGCGCCATTCTGACCAGATATCCATTTCCATCTTCGAATGGGAAAGCACACCATGCCCAAATGGGCCCCCACATTCTCACAGAAGCTGCAAGATGTAATAGTTGATGCACATTAAATGAGCACTTGTTACGACCATACAGATCTTCTACTTCTGACACGAAGATGTACAGTCATGTCTCAGCCAAGTCAATTTCCAAATTTGTTATGCGGGATTGCGATAGAATAAGTATAGCACGGACAAGAAGTAAAAAGTGTTGATAGTATTGCCTCGGTAGTCTTTCTCGAAGAATTGGGCCATAAAAAAGAATGAAAGCCTTTAATTCCGCAGCTTTCCAAAACCCTAAGTTTTCAAATCTCTAGGCGTTCGAGGCACATAGTCCGGTGGTTTTATATCACTCAGCAATTCGTCAATCTCATCCCGGTCACGCTTTTCGATATAGTAAGGCTCATCTTTGTTGTGTGTGCTGCACCAAAGTATAAGTAGCATCATCATTACACCCAGAAGCACTGCATGCATGTAGTCTGGTATAAATGCCTTAGATTCGTCGAAATAGGGTATTTTTGAAGCAATAGAAGGTCCTTTGACACATTTGTAATGCTCCGAATCTTCATTCAATGCTTTTCTTGCTTGTGATAGCATACGTTCCTTCGTTCTTAAGGGATGATTTCGTTCATCTGATGGAAAAGAATGGTTATGGCCTGATCTTATGGCACAAGTTTCTCCTGGATGTTCGCACAAAGAGCACCCATACTCTCCATTGTATTGCATCAAATTTTGTGCAGCAGCTCTAGCTGGTGCATCTAATTTAGCAACTGGAGCGATAACTGTACTGTTCATGGTCTGGCCAGATACATTATGATGCCATGAAATTCCTTCAACGAATAAATCTTGCATTTCGTCAGCGAATGGCTTCAAGAAAGATGACATTTCTGGTTTGTTTTTGGACTTACGATTACTATAGTACAGGCCACATATTATTTGAAATCTTCTTCTGCTTTGAGGAGCTATGTTTAATATTTGTGCTTGAAGAACCCACAACTGACCACATGGACTATCAGATGTTGGTATGCCATCAGCGCTCCAAATCAAGCATATGTCATACTTTCGTACGGGTACAACTTTTTTCAGTCTTTTAAATTCCGATCCTGAAGTTATATCATGAATGATATTTTCTTTTTGATTTTGGAAACATTGATCTTGGTATTTATCCTTGTAATGGTGGAGATTCCGCACTTCAAACGTGTCTTGAATTGCAGCGCGAATACTGAATTGCATGACTACCCCATTTACATTCGGACTTTCACAAATATTGCAAGCATTGATCACTGGATCGGTCAACCATTTACCCAAATATGTAGAGCAAGTGTTGCAAAGTCTGTGTTTTATCACTGACTCGGAAAAAGAGTGAGGCATTATTTGATGCGATAATTTTAACAAGAAGAACTTCGTCTTCGGAAAATCATTCGGACCTGGTATAAGGGATGCAACTAGATTTAAAGTTTCTTCAAGGAGTTTTTTTGTTGCCGCGTTTTTAACATATAAACCTAGTACTTTGTGCAAAGCATTTCCATAAAGAAGCGGTGCATTTTCATACAGTGGTTCAAAGAGTATTTGAAGTCCAGCCTTGACATTAGATAAATCACTAAAGGTTGAAATTGAATTGGATGTTGATGCATTCGAAAAGGCTGAAGGCAATGATGTTTCCGAACTGGTTGAAGGTGTATTAGGTAATTCATCTTCTAGTTCTTCAGTAGAAAAGGTGTTGGATCTACAAAGCAGTTCGGAAATTTCCGATTCAGATGAATTCGCTGTATTATCTTCATCTTCATTATCTTCTCCTTCGTCGTCGTCATTATCACCTAAATTTTCATCTTCATCTTCATCTTCATCTTCATCTTCGTCTCCATCTCCGTCTCCGTCTCCGTCTCCGTCTCCGTCTCCGTCTCCGTCTCC
>CAKNXH010064428.1:139518-157227 GCA_932178445.1 Andricus quercusramuli | reverse complement strand
CATCTCCATCTCCATCTCCATCTCCATCTCCATCTCCATCTCCATCTTCATCTTCATCTTCATCTTCAACGCTATCTTCATCGCCATCTTCATCTAAACCTGCATCTTCATCTGCAGCGGCATCTTCATCTTCGCCTTCATCTTCATCTGCACCTGCATCTTCATCTGTGTCTACATATGAATCTGCGTCGTTATTCGCATCGTTATCTTCATCTTTATCTTCAACCAAGGACTTCCGCAGTTGTCTGCGGGGAAGGGGATGTGTTACACCTACTTGGCGCGTCCCCAGGTGGCGGATAGGGGAATGCTCGCTGGAAACAGAGGGTAGGGCTGAAATAAAATAGGCCCCGCGGACCAAACACACGATTGGTGACGGTCGCAGCCCACTGGGAGTGCTCCGAAACCATGTTCGGTCTTTCCGCCGACATGGTCTAGGGGCTGCTGTGAGCTTGCTCTGCCGAGGTGTAAGCTGTGACTGGGCATCTGGAGCCAGCCCCTTCGGGCCTTGATCGGGGAGTGCGTGGTGGCTGCAGGGATCGGAACCTGCAGTGCTCCGGGCGAGTCCGGTCCGTACGTGTATTCCGGGACCGGTTAAACGAAGGCTGGGCCCCAGAGTACTGGGGTAGGACCTAGGTCCGAGGGTATACCCGTTCCCAGTTATTTCGGCCCGCCCCTCCACGCACGATGCGCTAGTGAATACTTTACTATGGCTTTTAAGTACGGAAAACGGAGAGGGAGCGAGGAGACAAACGTCGAAGAGGAGCTGGACCTCAGCAACTGCTTCAACGTTGAGGAACATAGCGAGCTTAGGTCAGAAGCTGCTATGATGAAGAAGTATTTCGGAGAATCGCAGGATGCGCTGAAATTGGAGCACCGAAGGGTACGGCTGTGCCTTAAAAAAATACTGGAGATCTGCGAATCAAGGAAGGACACGTATCCGGATTTGATAGAAGAAGTGGAGGATGCTCAAAGGGCCATGAACGCAGCCGGTTACAAGGTTAGAGCCTTAAATCGGCAATTTGGCTATTATGAGGAGAGTATAAATAAGGTACTCAGGGAGAAAATAGGCGAGAAGCTCAAAGAGAAGTCTCTCTTGAGCTCCACCTTCAAGGAGACAACGGGTTCCATCAGCACGCAGACGGAGCCACAAAAACCGTCGGAGGAAGAGAATGATACGCGTAAGCGGGAGAGGGAAACGACCCTCAGCCCACCCAGCGGATCTGGAATTGAAAAGCCAGCCTTGAAAAAGACCAGGACCAACGAAGGCGTCGCATGGTCTAAGGTTGGTAGGAGGAGGAGTAACAAGGACAGGGCACTGGAAAAGAAGAAGACTGCGAAGGAGATGGTGCCTAAAAGGGACATTGTGCCCGATAAGGAACAAGGAGCTCCGAAAAAGAAGAAGAAGAAAAGGAGAATCCTCCGGGAGGCCGTGACCATCACGCCAGCCCCGGGGATGAACTATGCGGATGTCCTGAGGGACATCCAGAAGAAGGTGAAGCCTGAGGACCATGGCGTAAACGTCAGGTCTATCAGGCAAACGAGGAAGGGCGATGTCCTCATTGAGGTGGGTGCCTAAGCGGAGCAGCGGCAGCACTTCGGTGAGGCCATATCGGAGGCCCTCGGACAAGACGGGTGTGTTCGACAACTCGCTCCGAAGGCGCAGGTCGTGGTCTACGACTTAGTCGAGACTACGGAGGCTGCTGATGTGGAGGCAGCGGTAAGGCCGGCCCTGGGAGAGCAGCTTGGCTCTCCACCTAGGGTAAGCCTAACCAGAACGAGCAGGAGAGGCTGCATCCTAGCTTTCGTTGAGCTGGATGCGGCCGCTGCTGCCAAGATGGTGAATGTTGCCCGACTGAAGGTCGGATGGGTGAACTGCCGGGTAAAGGCACATTGTGCCGAAACCCGGTGCTACAGGTGCCACTCTCTGGGGCACGTTGCCCGAGAGTGTGCTGCAGACGATCGCAGCAAATGCTGCAGGAGATGCCTCGGAGAGGGCCATAAGGCAGCGGAGTGCCAGAATCTGGTAACACCCCGACCGCCGGCTACTGCCAAGAGGAAGATATAGAAGATGCAGAAGAAGAAGAAGAAGTCCAAGTGGTCCGAGCAGGGACACGAAGACGAAAGAAAGAAGAAAAGCAGAAGAAGCCCTAGCAGGCAAAGAAATGGCACCCCCTGAAGTAATGCGAAAGCGGTTCCGGGGGGATTCCTGCCAAGGAGAAAGGGTGGTGGTTTTTAGTCGGTCGTTAGTAGCATCACTATAATGGTCAAATTAAGATCTTTGTATATTCACATATATTCAGATCATTGTAGTGATGATATCAATATCCCGACACTACCGAGAAGTGCGGACCCTTCTCGGTGTGTGTTAGCACATTTTCCACATTCCCTCGTAAAAAAAAAAAAAATCTTCATCTTCAAGTACATGATGATGATGACCAGATTCCTACAAGGTACATTCTAATTTTTATTTTTTATTTTCAAGGAAACCGGTGAGGGACTAGGGGAAGTGGGGAAGTAGGGGAAATGAGTGGAAATGAAGTAGAGAAAGTAACGAGAAGCAGGGGAAATGATTGGAAGTGAAGAAGGGTTGTACGAGTGAGTGAGGGACGGAATGTAAGGGTTGGAGAGGGAAATAGGGGAAAGAGAGCATTAGGTTGGAAAGTGATCAAAGAGAGAAGTAGAATAGGTAGAAGTTGTGGTGCCGTTTTTAAACGTTTTTCAAAATTCAATAAAAAAAGATAATATAATTTATTTTGAAAGGAAGTTCCCAATATATTTTGACAAGTCTAGAGCTAAAAAACACAGAAATATAAAATTAAATCGACCAAATAGGCATTTCAAATGATGCGTCCCGTCAAGACAACGTCCATCTTGTTGACCTGTTAAGAAAATAGAAAATAAATTATTCTATACTTATTCTAGTTCGGGCTGTAGCCACATATCTGTTGAAGATATGTGCAAAACATAAACTCAATTCGTCGAACGGTTTTCAAGCTATCACGTAAACCAATTCCAAAAACGCATTTTTGAAATCATGCGTCTGAAGTTCGCAACATTCACGAAAAACGAAATAATTTTTCTTTCATTTTTAAAAAGTCGGAATGTCTTTGCTGATAAATGCAGAGGTCCATAATCGAATTTTAGAATTTCTTATAGCTCAGAATTTTGGGCTTTTCTAGGGATTTTTTTTGCCCCAATTAAAATTTTTGGGCTTCTTTATTTTTTTCAAAAAATCAATTTTCTTGTGGAGGTGCTAGCTTACATTAACCTAGGACCTCCACATCCAAAAAACACAAAATAATAAAAATGCATTTTCACTACAATTTTGGGCTTTTTTTTGCGATCTTAGAATAGGCGAAAAAAATTTCCCCAAAACAACCATTGAGCTGCAAAATCAACCCCCTCCAAAAAGTTTGAAATTTTCTCGAATTTAATCCCGGAATAGTTTTGAGCTTTCTTTGGGCTCCTCGAAAAAACCCACTTCGATTTTCGGGCTCCAACCCTTAACGTTAAAAATCAACCCCTTGGTACCATCCAGATAGGACTTTCTCAAAAAATAATCTTTTTCGGGAGTTTAACAGTGTGGATAGAGCAGCCGATTTTTGGGCTCCTGGAAAATACTCACTCCGATTTTTGGGTTCCAACCCTTAACATGAAAAATCAACCCCTTAGTACAACGCAGATATGTCTTTGTCAAAAAATAATCTTTCTAAGAATTTTACAGTGTGGATAGAGTCTCTGATTTTTAGGCTCCTCGAAAGGTTAGGCTAGGTTAGGTTTAATGCGGGCGGGAAATTCATGTAGAACTCCCCTGGCGCTCAAGCTATAAAGCCTACTAAGCTCCTCGAAAATACCCATTCCGATTTTTGGGCTTCAACCCTTAACGTAAAATGAGAATTCTTTGGTTGAGACTCTATCCGCACTGTTAAATTCCCAAAAAGATTATTTTCTGAGAAATTCACACGTGAATGGTACCAAGGGAGCCCAAAAATCAGAGACTTTATTCACACTGTGAAATTCTAAAAACGATCATTTTTTGAGAAAGTCATATCTGCTGGGTGCCATGGGGGTTGATTTTCACGTTAAGAGTTGGGGCCCAAAAATCGGTGTTGGTATTTTTGAGGAGCCCAAAAATCAGAGACTCTAGTTACAGTGTGAAATTCTAAAAAAGATTATTTTTGGAGAAAGTCATATTTGCGGGGTGCCAAGAGGGTTGATTTTCACGTGAAGGGTTGGAGCCCAAAAATCGGTATTGGTATTTTCGAAGAGCCCAAAAATCAGGGACTCTATCTATCTTGTTTAGATAAGATTTGCAATTCTGATTTAATCCTAAGGTTCTAGGGCTCATCTTATTTCTTGAAAGATTTACTTCGAAATTCTTTGACTCGTTTTTATTTGAAAAGTTTTATTAAAGAAAAATTTTGTTCATAAAAATAACATTTTTACAGGCCCTAAATAAAATTTTTCAAAGAGAAGCGTGCCAAAGATTTGTAGAGAATTCCACAAGGCATCTCGCGCCCTACAACATTAATCTCATGTAAGAATTTCATCTTTCACCTGAAGGGAATGTAAAAATTTGCAATGACTTTCTCAAAAAAATTTTTTTTTTAGAATTTCACAGTGTGACTAGAGTCTCTGATTTTTGGGCTCCTCAAAAATGCCAATAACGATTTCTGGGCTCCAACCCTTAACGTGAAAATCAACCCCCTTGGCACCCAGCAGATATGACTTTCTCAAAAAATGATCTTTTTTAGAATTTCACAGTGTGAATAGAGTCTCTGATTTTTGGGCTCCTCAAAAATACCAACACCGATTTTTGGGCTCCAACCCTTAACGTCAAAATGAACCCCCGTCACACGAAGCAGATATACTTTCTCAAAAAATGATTTTTCTTAGAATATTATAGTGTTAATAGAGTCACTGATTTTTGGGCTCCTCAAAAATACCAACGCCGATTTTTTGGCTCCAACCCTTCACGTTCAAAATCAACCCCCTTGACACCACGCAGATATGACTTTCTCAAAAAATGATCTTTTTTAGAATTTCACAGTGTTAATAGTCTCTGATTTTTGGGCTCTTCAAAAATACCAACACCGGTTTTTGGGCTCCGACCCTTAACGTGAAAATCAACCCCCTTGGCACCCAGCATTTCTGACTTTCTCAAAAAATGATCTTTTTTAGAATTTCACGGTGTGAATAGAGTCTCTGATTTTCAGGCTCCTCAAAAATAACAACACCGATTTTTGGGCTCCAACCCTTCACGTTCAAAATCAACCTCCTTGACAAGACGCAGATATGATTTTCTCAAAAAATGATCTTCGTTAGAATTTCGCAGTGTGAATATAGTCTCTGATTTTTGGGCTTCTCAACAGCTCAACACAGTTTTTTTTTCGTTTTTTCCATGTTTGATTTTTGATTTAGGGGATGTTTTGTGTACATGGAGGTGGTTTTTGAAAATTTTGTTTGGTGCATTCGAGAGCCCAATATAAGACAAAAATCATGACGCACTTTATTTTTTTCAGATTTTATTTTTGACAAGGGGGTGGTTTTTTTGCTCATAGGGGGTGGTTTTTTGAATTTTTTTCTGTGAATTAAAGAGCGCAAACTAAGCCCAAAATTGTCGTGCACTTTGTTTCTTCCTAGTTTGTTTTTTCATTTAGGGGGTAGTTTTATTTCCGCTAGGGGTTGTTTTTGGAAATTGGTTTTTGGCGCGTTTAAGAGCCCAAAAAAGCCCAAAATTCTGTCGTCTTTGATTTTCAATTTTTTCTAATTTTTATGTAGTGGAGGTGCTGGCTTGATTCAAGCCAGCACCTCCACACAAAATTTGAATTTTCAAAAAAATTAGTGGAGCCCAAAAATCAGCAATACAGCCCAAAAAAAGCCAAAAAAAAAAATTCAAAATTCTGATACCAAAAAATTTGGGAATTTCGATTGTGGAGGTGCTAGCTTGATGGACCTCTAATAAGCCCAGAGTAATATGCATACTTTTTTCATCACACCTTTTTCATAAAAATTTTTTCTCCGCACATACCTATCCTGACATACGTTTTTTGTTGTCCTTATATCTTTTCATGCAAGCTCTTGTGTTTCCATGGCGTTTCTTAGCGTTTTACCGCATGTATTCTGCAGCAATTGCATACAACACAGTGCGTCCAAGCACAGAATTATATATTTCAATTTTAGCTCCATTATACATTATCTTTAGCGGATGAGTGAAAATTTCGAAATATTTTGTCATATTCATTTACATCATTTTCTTGAAAATATTGTGGCTACTATAGCCGCAAATGGTTCAGAACTTCTAAGACTGAGAAGATTTAAAAATTCTTCTCCACAAATGTAAAAATAGTAAACTGATTTCAGTAATAAATATTTGTATTGAGCTTATTTTTTAGATGTATTTTAAATCATCAACGTATAATAGCACATTGTTCTTTCTAAATAATAAAAGGAAGGTGCTGAAAAGGTGACCTCTTCTCAAATGTTGCTGTATTATATAATGAGCGATAAATACCTCTGGACAGTGTACTCTTCATCTATATATTAAAGTTAAAGAACGTGCGTAAAATCCTGAATAAAATCCACATCATCTTCACAGCATCTTCTTTATACAAACACACTTATTTGGCTGCAAGATTAGATAAAGTTTGTCGCAAGTGGATAATGCTTGCTGCAAAAAGATTCTTCATGACACAAATCAAAATCTTCTCAACCTTAAATTATGTAAGAGGAAAAATTTCATTTGTGTCAACACGCATTCTCTCGACGCAAGAAGACATTTCTCAGAGTCTTATTCAATTCTCTGCAAGGTATTTCAGTGTTGCTGTTGTAACGTACGTTTTCTCGTTCTTCTGCACTTTATTTTATATATATATATATATATATATATAATTTAAAATAAAATATTACTAATAAAATTTATAATTTATAGTGTCAACGAAAGTACCTCGGGGTAAATCTTATGCTAATCCTTTTAGCAAAGGAAAACACTAGACTTGAGACGTTTGGCGGTAAGTCAAAGGTAGAAATTTCCTCAATTGCCGAACAATGCTAAAATTTGCCTGCTTTGTAGAAAAGAATTTATTAAATTGATTTGACAAATGCCTCCACATTAATCCAGCATGGAAGAAGAATCTGTTGAAGTGGAAAAAGTTGTTCATGGCGGTGAAGTTGGTGACAATAGTGTAGAAAAAGGAATCAGCGATGATCCAGACTTTCTATTGGTTCCGATAGAATATAGTGGTTGTAAAGATCATAGCGACACAGCAGGTCTAGAAACTCTTCAACAAATTATAGAAAACTTTGAGGTTTAAATCAGCAATAACTAGTTAGTTAATGGGGAGGGGGGCCGGGGGGGCGGGGTCCCACCCCTGGCGCTCAAGCTAGAAAGCCTATTGTGCCACACCCGTGCAGCCTCCCTAGCAAGCCGCAAAAAGACAATACGGCCAGGCTAGGGTGGACGGAGCGACCCCTCTGAGGTCATCAGTTAGATGCAAAGATTCCGAGCACTGTTCTGGCGTGTTATGTACGCGTATGAGTGTGTGTGTGTGTGTGTTCATTACTCGAAATTGGTCAGCGACTGCTGAGCAAGAGTCCCTCGTAGGAGCCTCAAACGCAAGATTCCCCCGGAGTTGCCTCAAGCGCAAAGAGATCGACGACTCATTTTCGAGTTTTCCCAAAATCACTTCGACCCCCAAGGCTAGTCCCCTCGACATGGGACCTACACCTTGATACGTAACCAGCCTCTTCTGCGGGAATCTGCAGCCCAAGGTTGGTCCCGATCCACCGTTTCAGTGTAATCTAGTTTTCAATCACGCATGACTTAAAGACATAATGTTGACGTTCATTGTAATAACAATATTAAGTGCAAGATTAATCGAAAACTAAGAAAGTACTATTCTAATTCACACATACTCACAAAACTACAAATATCAGTCACTCAAAGAACAATCTTTTCCTTGTTACAATTTTAATCTAGATGGAAAACCTTACACCAATTTCGCTAAATCAAAAATTAAAATAATAATCTTTACGCTTACTAACCAGATGCTGCTGGATCTATGCACAGAGCTTTCTTCCACATGCAAATCTGAGATCTCGTTGTTGCTAAAGCCTACCTGGTGCACCAACCTTCCACTCACTTAGATTCTGTAACTCTGCTGTTACTTCCTCTGTTTCTTCGTTCTCCAGGATACAGTTCGATTCTTGCCCTATCACAAACACGACCTTGAATACTCTAGTAATAGTCTGCTTCTCATCTTGCTGCTTTCTTGGCTCGACACGATTTGCAGGTATCTCTGGATCAGTCAACTCCGAAGTCACCGCCCCACAGTAGTGAAAAAAGTTCCAATGGACAAATCAATTTTTAGCGTAGACTGTTCATCCGATTCAATCTTTTTTTTTAATAAAAGCTTTTTAAATTTGTTATCCAACAACAAAGTTCAGTTTTTTTTTAACTTTCTCCAAGTGCCATTTCTTTCAGGACATTCAGATTGATCAAAGAAGATGTTAAAACAGTGTTACAACTATATGGGAACAATTCCCAGTTGGTTGGAATAATTTAAGAAAATTGTTTTTGTGTTATAAACAAATCAATGAAGAAAAGTCATTCTTTGGGATTGCCAATGTTTAGCTCATTAATTAGGAATAGATGCTTTTTGGTCATTGTTTTAAAAAAATGTATAAACAAATGCACATTTTGGCGACTTTTCAATGAATAGGCTCATTTTTTATTTACGGAATCAACTAGAGATGTCTTTCCGATGACTCTTTGCTATGATACTTTGCAAATTGACAACAATTATTCATTATTCACACAATTGTTATGAATAAATGCATTTTGTGTCCAACGAACTCACGTAGTATTCAAAAGCAGTGCTTTAGCTTCTGGAAGAACTGATCTCGCAATTTGGGGAAGCTGATATCTCAAGCTTCCCAAACAAACATCAGCAGAACGCAACAAAAAGTGCAATATATCTTCGTGCATTTCAAACCATAACAATATTTACATAAAAAAACGTTTTTGTAACGCACGCACGAAATGTTCGCTTTTCGAGGCATGTATTGCGTGCGGGAAGTGACCAATTCCAAAGCCGTGGTAAAAAGCAGTTATAAAAAGACTTTTTCTAGCTGCTGCGCTTGCGCTCTTTGAGCAAGATTACTTTTTCTAGCTGCTGCGCTTGCGCACTTCCAGCCAGATTACTTTTTCTTGCTGTTGCGCTTGCGCATTTCAATTCAGATTTACTTTCCAGGACTGCCGAAATAATAACCTCACTTCATAATGATTTGACGATTGAGAGACTGATTGTGAGTAGTGAATAGTGATTGGACAAACTCGAAGTGATAAGTTACCATAAATGACTGATAAATTACCATAAGTTACCGATAAATTACCGATAAATTACCGAAAATTTCAGAAATTTCTGGATACTTGAAATTTCCGAAAATTTATCAATTTTCCATAAATTTCCGGAAATTTGGGAAATTTATCAATTTTCCATAAATTTCCGGAAATTTGGGAAATTTAGCAATTTTCCATAAATTTCCGGAAATTTAGCAAATTTCCATATATTTCCGGAAATTTTTTAATTTTTTCCAAAAAGCTTTGGCTATCTGAAATTTCCGGTAATTTAGCAATTTTTCATAAATTACCGAAAATTTAGCAATTTTCCATAAATTTCTGGAAATTTTTGGAATCGTTCCAAAAAGCTTTGGAGACCAGAAATTTCCGATAATTTAGCAACTTTTCATAAATTTCCGGAAATTTTTTAAATTTAGCATTTTTCGGAAATTTTTGGATTTTTTCCAAAAAGCTTTGGATACCTTGAATTTCTGGGAATTTTCGGTGATATACATATACACCGGAAATTTCCGGAAATTTTTGGTAATTTTACAATAAGTTTCCAAAAATTACCGTAAATTTCCAAAAAAATTATTCTTATTGTTTCTCAAATCGAACATTTTCTGCATTTGTTACAAAAAATATCGTGTGCAACAGGTGCTGAAAGTAGACAGTTGCAACTCTTGTGAAGTTTACAGTACTTGCCATCGGCTCATCTTCGGGTCGTTTCCGGCTTGTCTTCGGCTCGCTTCCAACTCGCCTACGACTCGCCTACAACTCCCCTTCGACTCGCCTCTGGCTCATACAGCAAACTTCACACTCGTGTGGAACTGCCTACTTTCCGCACTTGTAGCACAATATACTATTAAATCAGATGAATAGTATAGGCTAAAAATCGATTTGTCCACGGGTTCTTTTTTTGCCCCACTGTGGCACCCCTTCGTCACTTCCGACCTGATTTAGTGGTTTCTTCACCGCTTTTATTATTGGGAAGTCATCTTCCGAGGAGATGAGCAACTTTCTACCACGGCTGGTGATGATGACGTGTGACTGCTCTGTAAAGCGATGCCCCATCAGCAATGGTACCGCCTGAGCATCATTCGGGACCAAGTGAAACTTCACTGTTCCTTCTATCCCTTCGATTTTCAACTTGGCAATGAAAACTCCCAACAGTATCACAGGTCCGCTTCAGTAAACTCGCGATCGACTTGGTTCTTTCAATCTCATACACGTAGTGCAGCCGTTTCGTCTCTTCTTCACGGAGAGCTACTACACCACTTCCCATGTCCACGTAACTTTGCATCTCGTGCCCATTTAATTTGGCGATTTTGCACAATTTCGAATCCCGGCATAAATTCGTGTTTAAATGTCTTACTTTTTTTTTATCACAATCACGCGTTAAATGACCAGTTTCACTACACTTGAAACATTTTACAAGTGTTGACGGAATCTTCACGTTTACGACTTCAAGTCTATTCGAATCTGCCACTTTTTTCTTTCTTTCAGATTCTTCACTTCTGGTACTTGGAAAATCACGAATGTGGAAACTTCCTTCCTTTAAGTGAAGCAAAAATTAGTGATGTTCCTTGTACCTGCTCAATGACCCAAGGAATACGCGATACCGATTGTTAGAAAGCACGTCAACAATATACTCTGTCGCTTTATCTGCCAGCATACAAGCTTTGTTGCACCGTGACAATTTCTCGTAGAAGTATTCTATGATACTCTGACTTGGTTTCTTCGCGTAGTTTTGAGCCTCAAGCCGAAGACTCAAAATATTATTTTTGCATAGGAAGTTTTTCTGCAGCAAATCTTTCCATGCCTTCTAATCCCTCTTGTTAACCCTTCCCCTTGGAAGACTTTCTCGCTATCGACATGCCATACCGGTCAGCTTTGCGAGTCCAAAATGCCGGATCGCTATATCGTTCCCTCCATATAGCTCTCCGCATTTCTGGACTTTGCTGATACATTGAACAATGTCGATATTTTCTTTCACCGCGTCGAAATCCGACTGCGCGCGATCTCCATTTGTGGTCATTTTTGTTTCGCTTGCCACAAATTACCGTAGACAATAATTAAACTTCGTACACTAGCCCAACTAGCCACCCATACCAAAAACTAGATCACTGACATTTCCCGCAGCAAACAATAACAGTTCAGCACTAGGTCTTCCGTCTTGCGCTTCGATTTCACCCGGGTTAGATTGCAGAATAGGGGCGTCACCTCTGTTCTGGCCGAAAAATTTTGTTTTCCAGCAACAAACTATTGTAATGTGTAATTGAACGATAAATGAAGCTATTTGATCAGGAAAACGTTTAAAATTATTGTTACTTTTGTTACTACGATGTCTCAAATATGAGTCTGTCACGATATCGGAATTATCATATTTAACTCACAGTTTAGGTGTTTTTAACCATTCCTACGGCCAGAAACACTGCAAATGATTGTAATAGAATTGTTTTTAATGGATCAAAATATATTTAGATATTTTTTTATGCCGACATAAGCTATTACGTCGACAAAAAAAGGAGTTTTACGCACATCAGCTGTCACTTGAGACACGACGAGACGGGACGTTGGAAAGGGGTAGGGATTTGACCAAGATTATTTTTGTGACCAGTCTAAGTGGTGCCTTCCCGCCCCCACAAGACGTTGGAAATGGGTAGGGGTTTATTCAACTTTATTTTTGTGACCATTTACATATCTATTTTTACTTTTGTGACATACGTATCTCGATTGCCATCGATTGTCAAGGGCGTCCTTTCGTCTCATATCGAGACACACCCATATTTGAGACATCGTAGTGACAAAAGTAACAATGATTTTCAACTTCTTCCTTATCAAATCGCTTTATTTATTGTCCAATTAAAGATTCTAATAGTTTGTTGCTGAAAAAAAAAATTCCAGCCTAAACAGAGGTGACGCCCCTATTCTGCAATTGCACCTTCACCCGCGAACGCGTATCACTCAAAAACGACTAGGCTCATTTTCTAAAGTATAAGGTAAGGATGCATTTCAAATTCAGAACCTCTCACAAACCTTATATCTCTTACTAGTCTGCTCAGTCTCATATCCGCTACAACAAAGTCAATCGTACTATGGCTTTCACCTCTGTATAAGTAATAAACAGGCCTTTTTCTAAGCATAAGCTAATAAATGTCTGCCTGTTACCATTCGGTTTTAGATATCCGAAATAACCAAGTACCATGTCAGTACCTTTGCGTTGCACACTAACCCAGCCATTCATTTTCCTAGTAAAATGATTCTTTCCGTAGGATCGCAAGTACCTAGAATATTATTTCACGAGTCTTAACAGATATCTTTTACGTTACAAGTTTCACCATCAACTGGAAAGTAGTATGTTACAGTAAATAGTCTTCCGATTCCCACTTTCATTCTAACCCATGACAATCTAGGAGATACATATTCATACTTTATGACACGCTGTTATGCTCTCTTATTTATAATGAGATCAATTACTTGGCTACCATGTGATTCGTTCACTACGTCGGACCATATAGTGCGAGTCCACTGTTTTCTATGTTTGTTGAACCTCATATCCCTTCTTCTTGCTCGGTTGGAAAGTAGTGAAATAGGTATATAGGTATGAGGTAGATCGGTATATGGGTATAGGGTAGATAGGTTTTAGGAATAGATGTTTTAGATTGATCTGGAGTTCTCGTGTTATTTATATAAATGACACGTTCACTCCGCAACACTGCTCCGACCCAGGTTGATGATCAATCTCTCTAGCGATCACCCCAAGTGAGGAGCCTCACAAAATTGTTATGTATGGTTCCCCACTTGGGCCCACTAGTATCCAAGGTCTTTCTTTCAGACATCATTCACTCTATTGTCACTCTTTTTATAAACGATTTGTCGCCACACTTTTCTGTCCTGGCATACTACTCTAGCTTCATTCACGTCCATGCATTTTTTCATGCAGGCTCTTGTATTTCTATGGCTTCTTATGTCTCTTCGTATTAGTGTCTCATTCACAGATTCTAACCATTCTTTCGGCGGTCTACCTCTGGGCATTCTGCCATTTACTTTACCTTTATACACTTGCTTGGTCAGTCGTTCATCTTTCATTCTTTCACGATGTCCGAACCACCTTAGCTGATTTCTTTCCCATATGTCAACTAGTGTCTCCCCTGTACCACATTCTTTGAGGATTGTCTCGTTTCGTACTTTGTCCATCAGTGTTTTCCCGCATATTATGCGCAGAGGTTTCATGCCGATCGCGTTGATTTTACTCCTGTCCTTTTCTTGACAGGTCCATGTCTCGCTACCGTATAGTACAGTCGGTACGAAAATAGAGTTATGTATGGCCATTTTAGCTTTTTTTGATATGTTTTTATTTGTGAGGATGGACCCTTCTCTACCGATAACCTGCTTACCCTTATTTATGCGCCTATCTAATTCCCCATCTATTTTTCCGTCGTTAGTGAATAGACTATCTAGATATACGTACTTGTCAACTTGTTCTAATTTCTCATCATTTAGGACAATGTTGCATATTGTTCTCTCACTTTTTCCCTCAAACACCATGACTTTCGTTTTATTCACGTTAATTTTGAGGTCCATGTTCTGCATGCTTGTATTAAGTTTATTCAACATTCTTTTCAAGTCTTCGACTGATTCTGCCATAACAATCTTGTCATCTGCGAAAGCCAACCCACGTACCTTGACGGTTTCGAGAACTACACCTTTTTCGTCGAAGAGGGCAGTTCTTAGACACTTATCCATGAATATGATAAATAGCCACGAGGACATAACGCATCCTTGTTTCACGCCTTGCATAATATCGAACCATTCACTCTGTTTCCCATTTACCCTTACACTCGCTTTACTACCTGTATATATTGTTTTTATTGCTTGTAGGAGCCCTCCATTTACTCCATACTCTTTAAGGACTTCCCAAAGTTTACTTCTATTTACCTTGTCAAAGGCTTTTTCTAGATCAATGAATGCACAGAAGACTTTCTTTCCTACTCTCAAACTTTTTTCTGTGACATGTCTTAGGCTAAATATCTGATCTGTACATGATCTTCCTGGCATAAATCTACTTTGGACTTCCCATATTTTCTCTTCTGTAATTTCCATTACCCTACGGATAAGTATTTTTGAGTATATTTTACTTACGGTACTTAGTAGGCTGATACCTCTGTAATTACTGCAGTTGCTTTTATACTTCTCCCGTTTCGATACATAAATTTATTAATGCGCACAACCTGTGAGGTATGTACTCGCCACCGTATTTAAGCATTTCAGCGCTAATATTGTCTATACCCGCAGCCTTACCGTTTTTCAAGTTCCTAATTATATGTCTGACCTCAGTGACACAGACTTTTTCAATTGGGTTTTCTAGTGCATTATGTTCTATGTCGCAGTTTTGTTGCCCTATATCTTCACCTCCTAATAGTTCTTTAAAAGAGTCTTTTAAAGCGTCTACTATCCCGTCTATATCATATAGCATTTCGCCTTTACTGTTTCTCATGCTAACAAACTCTGTACTTTTACTTTCCGTCAACTGTTTATATAATAGTTTCATAATTCCTTCAAAGCAGTTTTTTATTTTGTTCTCTTCTTCTGTTCTGATTTTCTCTTTACTCTCTTTGACTAGTCGTTTAACTTTCCTATTTTTGTGTCTGTAATCATTTTTATGTCTAGTTCTCTCCTGATCGCTAAGACCTGCCATGTTCAGCGTTTTATTGTGTGCTACTTTCTTTTCTTTTTGGGCTGCCTCAATTTCATCATTCTACCATGCGTCACCAGATTTTCTTCCTACAACCGCCGTACCACATACTTCGGTCGCAGTTTTGACAATGATATCCCGTAATAAAGTCCACGCGCCCTCTATATCTTTATTGCTTATAAGCGCTTCCCACGTTACCCTATCTATGCGTTCAGTTAACCTCTTCTGAAACTCTGTTTGCACTTCTGGTCTCTGTAAATTTTCAATTTTTATTCGTGTTTGTTTCGTTCTCTTTGTTTTCTTTGTTCTCCATCGCCGCCCTAAGTCTATTTTGCAGACTAAAAGGTAATGATCAGTATTGCATTCGGAACCCCTCATGACTCTTGTAGCTTTAACTAGTTCTCTTAATCTTTCATCCGCAATAACAAAGTCAATTATACTGTGGATATTTCCTTTGCGCAAGGTGTACATGTAGATCATTTTATGTCTAAACCAAGTATTTGTAATAAATAGGCCCTTTTCTAAGCACAAGCTAACTAGCTCTTCCCCGTTATAATTTTTTCTTGTTGGATCTCCAAAATCACCTAGCACCCTTTCTGTATCTGTATCCTGACGTTGGACACCGACCCATCCGTTCATATCTCCTAGCAGAATTATTCTTTCACCTTGATCGCAAATACTTATTGTATCATTTAGAGTGTCCCAGAAGGCGTCCTTAACTTCCCTCGAATCGCTATCAACTGGTGCGTAGCACGCTATGATAAATAATCTTCTGATTCCTACCTTCATTCTAGCCCATAGCAATCTGGGTGATACAAAATTATGCTCTATGAGATGATGTCTTGCTTTTTCATTCATAATTAAACCGACCCCTTGACTACGATGTGATTCGCCGTCTACTCCTGACCATATTTCACAACCGCCTTCCAACACCCCATTTTCTATATTTCTAAATTCGCGACTCTTTTTCTTTGTCTCAGGTACACAAAGAATATCTAGTTTCCTTATGTGCATAGTTTCTCGCAGTTCTGTTATCTTAAGATCACTCACTCCTCTAGTATTCCAAACACCCAGTCTCCATTCATCGCCCGAAACTCGACCTTTGCGTTTTCCGTGTGCATGCTTTTCGTCAATCCAAGTTTCAGTCCATTCCGAGGCTACTTTATTGTTTGTATTATTCATGTTTAGATTGTACTCCCAACTATCACCTGTATGCGCGAGATTTGTCTTGCGAGTCGAAATCATGTGCGAATCAAGCAGTAATTTGTCTTATAGTGGAGTCAAGCTATAACGTCAGTCCCACCAAAACTTCTGTTACTGGGGGGGGGGATAAGGACATGAGAAAGGAAGCCGAGAGTCTCAGTAGGTTGGTGATTTAGGCTGAGAAGGTCACCAGCCTTAAGCAGCGTTTTATTAGATAGGAGTTGATATGCTCCCATCTGCCGATTGCCGGCCGACCTCTAAAACACGAGCCAATAACTCTTTTTTTTCAAATTAATGTTAAACTTTAGTTACGCGGTTATAAAATCTTTTATTGAATAAATCTGCACACATAAAAAGAGTTTATAGAAAAATAATGAAAATTTTAAAACTTTATATTTTGTATTTAGTTCTTTCCCTGTTTTCAAATAAACGACTGAATTCTGAGAGTACTACAGACCGACTGATTTTTGAGGACAAAGGGCAGATTTGGAAAGAGTCAAATTACACTTGCGTTTCATTTTTTCTCTTTTTTTAAGTTTGACCGTTGGAGATATTGAGTGTTTTAAGATTTTGTAAATACTTTCGGATGCGTAAGAGTAGAAAGCATTAGGGGAGAGTGCCCTTGGTTGGGACGTTTTTTGTTTTTTGCTCATAAGAATAATAAATATATGAATATAATTAATTTTGTATGCTTATACATAAGAGTGATGCTTAACTATAACTTAGAAACAGATAACATGAAATATGAAAACAAATTGTTGATTTGAGAATGATTTGTTTAAATCGATGAAAACGTCCCAACCAAGGGCACTCGGTCTTTGGTTGGGACACGTCGGTCCTTGGTTGGGACACTTAAAAAAAATATGTATTTATGAATGAGTGATTAAACTAAAGTGACACAATATTTAGAAAGAAGTAATAAATATAGGAAATGTATGAGGGAAACAAGATATGCCATGTAAAAGATTTTTCTGTAAATGCAGCAATATATTACAGCTGTGTAAAATTGGTCAGTTTCATAAAGTTTATATTGAACAAATAAAACAGTTCTTGATATAACTGACATTATTCACTCTGAAATATAGAGAATGATATTAATTAGAAGTATTATATATGTATACATATATTTATTTATTTATTAATTTTACAAAAATTTGAACAATAAAATATATGAAACTTTGAAGTTGGACTTTTTGTCCATCTAGAACATGTTAACAAATCTTCAAAATGTCGGATAATCGAAAACAATTATTTTTAAGTGGAAATCACATAATTCCATGAACAATTATTACTCGATTCACTTATTTAAAGATATAGCATTCGTAATAGCATGTTTTATAGGTTACACATTGAAAGAAAAACGACTTCTGCCAAGTTAACTTAATATTCTTATGTGAAATTTTTATAATCATCATTTTATAAAGTTGAACAGCTTGCCTCAATGTTGTTCTCAATAAACAATCGCTAT
>CAKNXH010064428.1:95515-139418 GCA_932178445.1 Andricus quercusramuli | reverse complement strand
ATTTTATGAAGTTGAACAGCTTGCCTCAATGTTGTTCTCAATAAACAATCGCTATTTACAACATCGACGCTATTTACTAGCATTTTTCTTCTACTGTTATCGAAAGCGAAAACAAAATCAAATGTAATAAGCATGCGCGAAGTGTCCCAACCAAGGAACATGCAGGTGTCCCAACCAAGGAATATTCCGTGCGCATAGAAAATAATTTTTTACACATAGTTAGTGTTAGTATTTTTGAAAAACATGAATGGTTATATAAAACTAATTAAATTCCCTACAAGCAGATATTTTTTATTTTGCAAAAATATTTTGATAAGATAATAAAAATTCACTGGAAAAATACCCTAACATTTTACTTTTGATAGCTGTGAGTGATATTCGTTCATATCTAGGGGTAAGCTAAACAAAAATAATTTTCACTTTAGCCATTCATGCCTTATAATAAATGAAAACTGAAATAATTTTTTCAGATTTTTAATGCTTAATCTATAACATTTATCCCCGCTGTCCCAACCAAGGACCGTCCCAACCAAGGGCACTCTCCCCTACAGTAATTCTTGAAAAATGAAATTCCTTTGAAACCATTGAAATCAATTTAAAATTCACACGAATTAAGTGTAGTTCTACTACGAATAAAAGTCCTGGTATGAGTTCTTTAAATCCGACAAAGAGAACTTAAAGTATCTGAAGATTCTCCCCCCCCCCCCCCTCGCCCTATCCAAACATGGGGAAGAAATTGTATTTTAGCAAAAATTAATATCATTTGGTATATAATAGAAACTCATCTTTTTAAAAACAGGTTGTAGAGTCTTCCATTTCCTGTCTATTTCCAAGTTTCACTTTGGTTACGTGGTTATAAAATCTTTTATTGAATAAATCTGCACACATAAAAAGAGTTTATAGAAAAATAATGAAAATTTTAAAACTTCATATTTTGTACTTACAATTAGTCGTTTCCCTGTTTTCAATGGTATTCAACAATTCCTTTTCTTTATTATCGTTTCAGATAAAATTATGCAATTTTGAATATTATTTTGATTTGACACTCAGATTCTCTATTATAATTCTCTACTTCTGTCTCTAAAATTTCTAACGTAATTTTGAGCATTCAAAAGTTTAAAGCATCAAAACTTTCGAGTTTGGAATGATCAAGTTCTTAACACATGCAGTGAAAATCTGAAAAATACAGTTTCAATAATGACTGGACTATTTTAAATTAAGAGCATGTGAAATTGAACAATTTTCAATTAAAAACGTTCTATATCAAATAATCGAAAAGTAACGCCAAATTTTGTTGTTTTCTAAAAAGTAACCTTATTTCAATTAGGAGGCTTCCAATTTGTAATTTTACAATGTACATTAATCTCGATATTGATACTGTTCTGTTCTGAATTATTCGAATAAAAGAATGCTTATTCTTCGAAAGCTTAAATTTTTAAATTTTAATGATCGTGAAAAAATGGTTGCAAACTATGAAATGACCTGGCATTTTTTTCTTAGATTTCATGGGGCATCCTGAAAGTAATATGTTTTGTACCACACAGTTAAAAACTGACGCTACATAATGAGGTTTAGAAAACCTAGTGTTTGGCAAAGCCATGCAACGGCAATTTAAAAGTGAACTAATTGAGGCGCCGCGCCGGATGCAAAAAGGAGATATAAGATTATTTTTCTGAAGTGGGATAGCCCCTAAACACTTAAGAATAAAATTTCGAATTTTAATTTTTTGAATACGTATCCGCATTGGAAATTAAATTACGCAACTTTTTCTCTTGATAGAAAAAGCTGTAACTTCTGTAGTTTTTGAATTATTTATAAAAAACTGTTTTTTCATCTGATTAAAACATTTTGCCTTTTTTCACTTCAACTCGCGACGGAATCGGCAATTCAAACAAGTTTTCAATAAAATTCATAAGACTGTCATTTTCTGCGACCAATGATATTAGCTAAAGTTTAAAATGTTTGTTAGAAAAAAAATAATGATTTTTTTCTAAGGCTTTACACAATTCGTGTACAGACAGTTTTCATCGTTGCGAGAGTCAAAAGAATTTTTAGCAAGCGAAAACTTTCAGCGAGAAAGTTGGTGAGAAAGATTTAAAGCAGTTTTCTGGAAAGTTTCAGATCAATTTAAATAGTAGTTAACAAGCCGATGTTGTCCCAGAGCTAAGTGAACTCAGCTTTAGAGTACTTTAGAGATTTTTCAATTTAAATACAATAAAATATGGAAAATCATGGTTTATAATGATGTTTTCTTCTTCCTGATTGAAATATTTAAATGTTTCCACTTCTAGAGACATGAGTATTATTACATGATATTTTATTTTTTTCAAGTTACACCTGAATACGTATTATGAAAGCTGTCAACAATTTCATAATATAAATGCAGTGAAGGTTTTTATTTGAAAAAAAATAAATATAATTTTTAGAATAAATCTACTACTGTTTCAAAGAGATGATAATGAGCTTTAACTAAAAAAAGGTCTAGTTAAATTATCCAGTAAATTTACCTAAAATTATTTTTTAAGTAAAAGTTACAACTCTCGTATTTTATAAGTTTACTTAAATAATTAATACTTAACCTTTGTTGTGCACCGGGGGTAGGATACACCCCACGGTATTTTCAAACGCGTTTTTCTCATCCTTACAATGCGAATCGGGACCTGTGCTGCCGCCTACATATAGTCTAGGAGTAACATTTCAAGATCCCATACATATTTTACCCCGCCCGGCTTTTTTCTGCTCTTGGTAGTGGTGAAAAGTTGATGTTCGGAAATTCTGGGGTGTGAAATACTCCATGTGCACAGTACGTATAATTTCATGAATAATTTCAACTTTCATTTTATCGTTTTTTTTTGGCTTATTAGTGCGTAAATAATGTTAATAATAGTAGAAGAGATCTTGTTTTTTTCTTCTTTCATGAATACAGATAGTTATAATGTCTGTAGATGACTTATAATTTGAGAAATCGCCCCATTCTAGAGCAGCTACAGGTGGTGGACGAATAATCCAACGGCTTCGATGATGTTGTAGATTGATATTTGCTAAAAAAATCTTAACATTTCTTTTATATTTGTATAATTTTGCAACATTTTGTGTGATAATAACTCAAGAAGCTGCCAATAAAACGATTATTTTGAAAATAGACCCATATTTCTTATAATAATCAATAGTTTCATTTTTTTCAAATTGCGCGAATTCATATAGAAAAATAAATATACTTTTTTCAACTCCGCCATAAACTAATATTTTTTCTTGAAAGTGTGGTACTTCAAGAAAATAATCCCGAAAAATTGATTCAAAAATATTAAAAATTGAAATTTTGGATTGAAATTTTCAATTTTGAAAAATTGAAAATGGTCTACTTTCAGTCATCTGAGCATCACTTTTAGCTCAAGTTAACAGGGAGAAAGATACAGCTCAAAATCTCAAAAGTAGTGTTTTTTGTCGAAAAATCGAAAAAAATCGGGGTTTTTGGGCAAGCTATATCTCAGTAACTGTTGGTGCTAGGACATTCTTTTTTGTTTGTAAATTACGTGGAATTTTGTCTAGTTTTCTTTTCGTAATAACTACTTTTTCCTTAAAATGCAATGGAAACCGTCAATCCACGCAAACGTGAATTTTGTGACCTTTCCAAAAAGATTGCCCGGGAAGCGCCAGTTTGTGGCTGCCGCAAACTCAGGGTCTCTAATTACATACCAAAATGAAGACATTTTTGAAAAAAAAAGTCCATTCCGCGATTTTTCCATGAAAACCTATTTTTTCCGACGTGATGACTGGACTACATCAGATCTCGATTACACGCCCATAAATTTGTCATCAGAGGAGGACTTGAATATCAGGGCAGAAACCATAGAGGAATAGAAACGCAATAGAGATAAAAAGCCATCCACGGCGAGCACCCCAAAACGTTAGAACAATATTAAGTGGATAATGAGGCATCCAATATTTGGATGAAAAATGGCGTCCTGTTTCCAGGAATAGAAGGATTCGTTGTTGTGAATCAGGACAGGGTTGTCACGTGATAACTGAATAATAACATACGCACAGGTATATTATGTGGCGGGCATTATACATCAACAACTTGCCCTCAATCGTCCCGACATAGTGATGCGTGAGAAAAAAGGCAGATGAGTCTACATCATCGACATATGTAGCTTGTTCACTCAACTAAAATTTGCAGGCAACTTAAATAACCAAGATCTATAAATATAGCGAGCTAAGGCATGAAGTAAAGACAATATAAAGAAATGCGAAACATGCAATCTATTTATCCTATTGTCATTTCGGCAATAGGCAATAATCTTTAATAATAGATACACTTTAATAAACTGAATGCTCGATACGAAAAAGCTCCAGCTCTACCTAACCAATAATCCAGATAAGTCAATATCTAATCGCTTCTACTCTTTACACTGAAAGTTAAATGGATATAAACTTGCGGCAAACATCCTTCAAGGATTTAAAGTTTTCCGAGAAGGAAAATAAAACGAATTTGAGCGCCTTGAGTCGTTCGATTAGCAGCATTTCTGATTTTAGGCATATGTTTGCCAGCATCTAGTATACCAATTTGAAATTGAAATGTAATTTTATTAAAATAGAAAGTTCATCAAATGATCAGTATGCAAGTGACCATCAAAAATTTTGCAAAGGACGTGAAAGCCTCTACAAGTCGTCGAGAGCATTCCTAAAATTGTAGACAATAACCTCGTCGTAAATGACAAAAAAAAGAATGAAATATGAGAAATCATATAAGATTCAACCTTTCACTCAAGGATGCATCACTGTGCTGTGAAAGCATGGGATGCAAACGCGAGCAAGGAGGTGCTAAACGCGCGTTACAAGCGCTTCCAGTATAATGTTGCGAGCTCGTATATTAATCTCACAATACAGCTACAAGAATTTCAAAAGCCAAACTGACGTAGTACACTCCATAATTTACCCACAGCGGTGTAAAATGTGCCTGCTCTTATGAAAACCTAATTTATCGCGCCGCTAAACATATTTTGCTAAAGTACTCTGCAACAATAGAGCAATTTGTGTCAAAATATAGTCTCAAATGATAGGTCAAAATCAATAAAAAATTCGTCCAATTTAAAATTTGTCGAAACGTTTCGGCTGCCATGTCAGCCCTCATCAGTCAAATATTTATTGCTGATATTATCATGGTAAACAACATAAAAAATTCGTAAAATTAAAAACCTCCATTAAGACAGTAAATATAGTAAAATATCAAAACTTCAAACATTTTTAAAATATAAACAAAACTACGAATGACTATATTTTGACACATATTCTACAAGTTCGTGACTTTATTATCAACAATAGAGCAATTTCTATAAAAACACAAAACAAGATTCAACATATTAGCTTATCTTTCTAGATTCTTCGAATACTGTGAGCTGTAACTTGTATGTAAATATTAGAGGCAAGGTCAATATATGTATAAATAATGTTTTTGTGATATGCAGTATTAAATTATCCATATTAGAGAAAAATAAATATCAGAAATATTTTCAGCTATATGCAGGTACTTTTAGTACCATTTCTTCTTCGAGTTACAATTTCTTCTAACCTAAACCTTTATATTATATTTATATTTTATATTCGTCGTATACAGCTGCACGGCTAGAGAGTTCGTATTTTATTTAGTAGGAAATATTGAATAAGTCTCGATTAAACATTGAAATCATAAAACTTAAGTGTTAATTCCAAAATAATGAAAGTAGAAAGAATTTTATCTTCGACCTTGGTCAATAGGTACGTCCTCGACAACTACTGATTTCTTTACCCTATATTCAATTGTTTAATTATAGAATCAGGCCTTATTTAACATCAACCGAGTATTTTTTCATTTGGGTAAAATTGTTTTCTCATTATTTGCATGTTTATTATTATTATTATTTATATTATTTAAATGGGCCCACAATCAGGTGATTAGTAGATTCGTTGATTATAGTCGTCGTTTCGGAACTCTATATTCTGCTTGCGCATTCGTCATAATTCGCGGCTATATACACTGGAAAGCTGGTCTATAGGGATCAAAAAATCGTACTAGAGAGCCCTATAGGGATCCAACATCCACCCTGGAGAGCCAGGATTGTTATTATATTATTTATATATATATATATATATATATATATATATATATATATAATACATTATTTATTTATACACCAGGGACTCACTATTTTAACGCGCGATCGAACGCGTTTTATGAATTCCTAGAATTGCTGGTCCCCACAGTTTCTCAGGGGGCAGGGCGAGAGACGGTTGCGACTCCGCCTATGAAGGGACGCATTCACTACTACTTAGTAAGGTAGATTACGCAATATCATGAAAACGGTTCAGGCGGTTCTGCCTGTTTACGTTCCGCTGAATGCGCTATATGAACAAGGCTATTTTCAGGCAACCACCGAGATTGTTCATCTCTCGAGTCTCTGGTGTATTTATTATTTGTCATTATTTTCTTATTGTTTGTATTATTATTGTGTTTTTTTAAAGCATTTTCTGGAGTGAACCCAGTTATTCATTATCAGCTACGGACTCAGTCAAGTGTCTGGTGAGATAAAGATGTTATGAATTTAATACGCTGTTTGAAATCTCTTGCAACGATGATGTAGTAGGCATCAAATTAGATACATATATGGTGTTCCAGAGTAGTAAGAGGTTCGCAGCACTAGTTACAGGCAAGACGAAGGCAAGCCAGAAACGAGATGAAGACGAGCCGACAGCGAGTGCTATCAACTTCACAAGAGCACAACTACAGTACAACAGAGTATATCTGCACGTGTTGCATAATGTGAATTTCAGAAAATTACCAAAAATCGCTTCGGGTTGGTCCAATCACTACTTTCAATCAGTCTGTCGAATGTCAACGCGATCAGCTGATCATATCTTAGATCTTTTCCGTTGGCGTCACATCCCGTACGCATTCCCGTGTAAGAAAGTAATTTTTGTTAGAAAAGCGCAGGCGCAATGGTTAAATAAGGTGATCTTGCTTGTAAGATGCAAGCGCAGCGGTTACGTTATATTTTTTTTGTAACGCACGCACGAAATGTTCGCTTTTCGAGGCATGTATTGCGTGCGGGAAGTGAGCAATTCCAAAGCCGTGGTAAAAAGCAGTTATAAAAAGACTTTTTCTAGCTGCTGCGCTTGCGCTCTTTGAGCCAGATTACTTTTTCTAGCTGTTGCGCTTGCGCACTTCCAGCCAGATTACTTTTTCTTGCTGTTGCGCTTGCGCATTTCGATTCAGATTTACTTTCCAAGACTGCCGAAATAATAACCTCACTTCATTATGATTTGACGATTGAGAGACTGATTGTGAGTAGTGAATAGTGTTTGGACAAACTCGAAGTGATAAGTTACCATAAATGACTAATAAATTACCATAAATTACCGATAAATTACCGAAAATTTCAGAAATTTCTGGATACCTGAAATTTCCGAAAATTTATCAATTTTCCATAAATTTCCGGAAATTTGGGAAATTTAGCAATTTTCCATAAATTTCCGGAAATTTAGCAAATTTTCAAATTGTTTCCAAAAAGCTTTGGCTACCTGAAATTTCCGGTAATTTAGCAATTTTTCATAAATAACCGGAAATTTAGCAATTTTCCATAAATTTCTGGAAATTTTTGGAATCTTTCCAAAAAGCTTCGGAGACCAGAAATTTCCGATAATTTAGCAACTTTTCATAAATTTCCGGAAATTTTGGAAATTTATCATTTTCCGGAAATTTTTGAAATTTTCGGATTTTTTCCAAAAAGCTTTCGATACCTTGAATTTCTGGGAATTTTCGGTAATATACATATACACTGGAAATTTCCGGAAATTTTTGGTAATTTTACCATAAATTTCCAAAAAAATTATTCTTATTGTTTCTCAAATCGAAAATTTCCTGCATTTGTTACAAAAAATATCGTGTGCAACAGGTGCTGAAAGTAGACAGTTGCAACTCTTGTGAAGTTTACAGTACTTGCCATCGGCTCATCTTCGGGTCGTTTCCGGCTTGTCTTCGGCTCGTTTACAGCTCGCCTTCGGCTCGCTTCCAACTCGCCTACGACTCGCCTACAACTCCCCTTCGACTCGCCTCTGGCTCGTACAGCAAACTTCACACTCGTCTGGAACTGCCTACTTTCCGCACTTGTAGCACAATATACTATTTTGCATGTTTTAGTATGAGCTAATTTCGTAGAATATTTCTATGGATAGTTTTCCTTACCACAGTCTTCATTATAAATTATCGATATATTCGAGGAACTCACCTGAAACAAATGAAAATTATCTATTAACAAGCTATCTAAGGTAAAAACATCAAATACCTACTTACTTTAAGAGAAGAAAATATGATGAATATTAGTATAAAATCCCTAGTAATCGCCAGTCTGCCATTTAAGATTATCGAGTGATCGCCAGTCCATTCTCCACAGGCTAATTTTTTCGAACGTGTTCCTTAACTTTTTTCTATATATTTACTTAGTTAACCTATTTTATGAGTGTTTTGAGAAACTCTTGTGAAATCCTGGGTATCCGAACCATAATAAACAAAAGTCTCTGATTGGTTACTGTTGTTGACGATCACTCAATCGATGTCGAAGTTGTCAATACTTAATATGGAACAACATCCTAGTAAGTAACAAATAGTTCTTTCTTTCCGTATTTACAAAAACTACACTGTAAAAAGTTTTTCGGGAATTTTCCCGAAAATATTCAGGAAGCTATTAACCCTAAATTTTCGGGAATTTTCCCGAAAATATTCGGGAAGCTATTAACCCTAAATTTTTGGGAATTTTCACGAATATTTATTAAGGAAAAATTCCGAAAAGTTACGGGAATTTTTCCTAAAAGATATTAGGGAATATTCCCGAAAATGGAGGTAAATTCCAGTGTAGGGAAAATCCCTCAAACTTTTTTAAATTATCTAAAATTTGAGGTTTATTCCTGAATATTTTTTAGAGAAATTCCCGGAAAATTTTGGAAAATTATCTATAATACATCAGTTATTTGGGATTTAATTAAAAGATCGAAATAAATAGTTAACATTTTATGTCAAATTATTTATTTATATAAGAAATACATTATTATATTGCTTCGCAATATAACAACTATTCTACATACACGCTATTCTCATTTGTCCAGATGACCTGTTCGAAAGCTTTCGAAAATTTCGAATCTGAGCTATTCGCCCTGCCGTTCCAAACTTTGTCTCCTTCCGCGAATCCTTCATATAATCCGCAATGTTTCTTAACAAATTTGTTTCGTCTCTTGGAATTACAGAATCCCACGGTAGAGCAAGTGGCTGGTCTAGTCGACACGGAGAGGCAATATTCGTAAAATCCAAATTAATCACACTCCTTCGTCTGGTGGTGGGATTAGTGGGCAAAGAATTGTCGCTTCGTCGTTTTTCTGAAAAAAATCAGTAATTTTTATAATGTATATGTGTTTAAAGAACATGGGATATTTTTTAGTGTATTACGAAAAAATTAGTTAACTTCTTGACATTCTTTTCGTGACATATTCTGATGAAACCCGTTTTTATCAACCGATTCCCATTCTACACCATCGGGTAATATCATCAGCTGCACAAGTCCATTAGTGTACTTCTCCGATAATTTTTGCAAAAGTTGAAACTCGTCTATCTCTATACCGTCCTCCTCAAGAACAACCTGTGGATATTACATACAAGGAATTTTAGTAAACTGAACTTCGGGGGTATACACGTAAAATTTCTAGTAGTTTTCCTAATTTTATTTTCTTGTAGTCAGACATTTCATAAATATTTTCAGCCATATTAGATTAGAGAATCTTAAAAACTTTGGAACATACATCTTAAAACATTGGAATGGATGATAAACTCAAATTTGAAGACCATCTACAACAAGTATCTTAACAAAACTGAAATGGCAATTAATTAAATTACCTTGTACGAGGCACTTGCTGGGATGGTTAATTTTATACAAGCCGAGGCGATGATTTCGTCAATGTTTTCACCAACAACGAGGCTCCACTTTACTCGTCCTGGACCGGTGACTTTGAATATAGAGATATCTATGAATGAAATACTTAATTTTTAAGTTCAAAAAATAATTTTAAAAAAAAATGCAATAAAATAGTTAAATTTTCATAGAAAAAATGAATTTGCAACTAAAAAAAAATTGTATGAAAACATGGAATAGTTCAATTTTCAATAAAAAGATAAGTTTTCAAACAAGAAGGATTAAGTTTCTACTAGAAAGACAAACTTTAAAAAAAATACAAAAATTTCCAACTAAATGTTCAAAGTTATTACTAAAAAAGGCAAATTTGCTACTTAAAAGAAAAAGAATTTCCAAAAAAATTGTTAACTTTTCAACTAAAAATGGAATGGTGGAATTTTTTGATAAAAACATTAATTTTCAATAAAAAAAGCGAAATTTTCAATAGAATAGTTGAATTCTCAGCCATAGAGATGGATAAAAAAAAGAGTTTAATTTAAACAAAAAAGCCAAACTTTAAATGAAATACTTAATTTTTAGGTTCAAAAATTAATTTTTTATGACAAACATTTTTTCAATAAAATAGCTAAATTTCTATAGAAAGAAATGAATTTCCAACTTAAAAAAATGTGTACTAAAACAAGCAATAGTTCAATTTATTGTTATAAAAATAATTGTCTTGAGATTTTTCTGCTTTTTTAGGAGTCTCTTGAAATAATTTTTTTTTACTGTAATACACTTAAGGCTAAAAGTGTAAAATATACTTTAATGGATTTATCAATGTTAAAACTTACTGAAATTTTTATTTTAACATATTTTTTATTCTTTATTTTTTCGTTTCCTCATATAAATCTGCCAGTTGGCAATCACAGGTCTCTTGGCGATAACTCGATAACCTCGATAACTCGAACCTCCATAAGTCAAATTTTCGATAACTCGAAGGCATTTTTCGGCCCCGGGATTTTTGTCAAGGTATAGATAATTCCTCGATAACTCGAATTTTCGATGACTCGAAGTTTTTTACTTCCCTTGGTGGTTCAAGTTATCGAGGTTCGACTGTAATTAATGTTATGGCAATGACTAGTAGCAATGACTAGTATTACGGAACCTTTCGTAAAAGTAACCGGTCAAGTATGGCGCTAGGGCTAGTACTGCGGAATTTCCCGTAAAGTTAGCCCAGCACGAGCTAGAAAAGTGTAGTCTCACAGAAAATTCCATAACGGTAGACAGTTTTTAAGTTTATAATGTCTAAACATAATTGAATGTGCTTATTACTATAGTACACTCGCTCTGTAGTTTTTTTAAACAGATAGGTAACAGCGTTCTAAAACTTCTTAGGAACATTTAGTAAACATTTAGGAGACATAACTGTTCTACCACCAGAAGGTAACAGTGTTACATAATATTGTTACAACCGAAAATAAGTTTTGTAATTTTTACAGATCTGTGAGTAGAAACTGTTATGTTCAAGGTTCTGTTACAGTTCTTATATAATTGCTGCAGATCATAGTGTCGGTGACGTTCAATTACATGAATTCTAAGTAACTATGACATAACAATGTTACGTGCACGTTATGGGATGCTGTTGTAATTGGATTCTATATTAATTGAGGAACTGAACTGATAACGGCTATAAGACTGAACTGATTACTGACTTAATGATTCGAGAACTGAAATTATAACGCTGTTCACCATTTCTAACACAACACCTCTACCGCGAGTGGGCAGGATATTTTTTTTGAAGCGACGTTCATTGGCTGTCCCGTTCTTGTATCGCTGCGCTTGCTCTAAGTATTTTTTTCAACGGCGCATGTTCCGAAAACCGCGGTCGATTTTAAATCAATAAATACCATCAATAATAATATACCGATAAATACACCCGGCATATTATTATAATACATAATAATGTTATTATGTATTCCAATTGGAAACGGTTCAGACGGCCCCAGTTTGTGCAGTTGAAAATGTTGCGGTCGGTTAGCATGACAGTGTTTTTCAAGTGTCTTTCAAGTGTTTTTGTTGACGTTGTACAATTACCAACCAAAACTCAATATAATAGATGAAAAGACGACTCAAATATTTCGCGGAATAGTGAGTTTTCTAGCATGGCTTGCGGCCATGCTAGGCTAGGTAGAAATGTCAGCCGTCAGGAATGTTACCACATGGGACTGCAGCTGCATACCAGTTCTTGGAGAAAATATTCTAAAGGTAAAGGTATGTGATAAAGTTCGGAATAGTAATATTTCTCCAAGGTAAAATATATTTTTTTAGTCATGTCCCACTCATTTGTCAATTGATGACCTTTCAGTTTCACGAAATACAAGAAACTATCCGAAATTTGAGGATGACGAGTATCCGATTTGATACATCAACCTGAAATTTTAGATATTTTATTTATTCCGTGAAACTTAAAGGTCGTCGATCGACGAAAGAATGGAACACGAGTGAGAAAATACATACTACGATTGACAAATATTACTATTCGTACATTTATGATTTACTTTTACATTTATAATCTTTCCTCAAGAAGTCGTGTGACGTATTCCCATGACGTCATGCTCAAATCCACAATTTAAACCAACGAAGGCCCTCTTCGGGCATCTTTTTTTCATTGTTCAGCCACTGTCTGTATATATATATATATATACATAATTCAAAAAAAGAGTTAAACAACCACCGCCTGGTCCCAATTAGAGGAAGTGTCATCTAAAGAATGTCGATACACCGAAATCACAACGACAGGCCAGCGAAATCCTCGTGTGTCTTGAGGACACGAAGCGACCCAAGGATGAATGCTTTCTGCATACATCTCGCAAATGCCTTGGCATATTTTTAGCACGCGGGTATGGCTTTAAGCAGAGCCGGAGCTATACATTTGGCCGCCCGTGTGCAAAATTTTTTCCGCCGCCCCTCCCCCACCATTACCCCACCCTTCCCCTTTTCTTTGAGAAAGAAAAAAATACATTTCCTACATAAATATGCTTTATTTTTATTTAAACATTATTAATATTACTTACACTATTGATATTATTTACATTATAAATATCATTTACATTATTATTATACACATTATTTACATCATTTAGGGGAGACCGTCCTACAATAGATAATGATCCTACAGTAGATAATCATTAATTATAAGCCTAACTATTAGTAAAATAATCAATTCTAATTATAATATATTAATACGTATCGCGCCTGAACTATTAATTATATCAAATAATTATTTGACTTGAATTAGTATTTTGAATTAATGGTTATCTACTGCTGTTATCTACTGCTTGTCTTGCTTTAATCTGGGCAAATTCTTCAACCAGTTCAGACACATCCACTTAATTCCAATAAATCCAATAAATAAATAAGTCAAGTTTGTCAGTCTCTTTTCCGCCATTGCTGTTCGAAAGTAGTTTTTTATTATTTTCAATTTTGAAAAGGATCGCTCTGCGCTTGCGAGAGATACAGGCAAAGTGTTTAGAATTCGGTATATGTTATGAACGTATTTGGAAACACGAGATGCAAGTTTTCTTCTAGTATGAACGACAAAATTTCATTTGCACCCATGTTTGGCTTAAGGTAAGTTCTTAACGCAAAAAGTTCATCATAAAAATCCACGCCTACTATATCTGAGCGATTTTCTTCTTCTTAAGTGAGATTTTCTTGAAAATTTTTGAACTTTTCAAGAACCTCTAGCTTATTCATCTTTAGTAGGGTAGTGCTGTTAAATACAAAACCGAAAATATTGTCGAATTGCTTATTAAACTCAAACCGCTCTTGCAAAGACATGATTATTACGTCCAATATTCTGAAGTAAAAATCAACTTTGAAACTTTTCTCGGGATAATCTACTCTTTGTCGCGTACCCAACAGGTTTTTGAACTTGATATTTACCTTTAAAGCTGTCCAGAGTCAAAATTTAGACCATAATTTGAACCTGCAGCTCCTCATTAGAACCTGCTTTGACGCTATTTAAACCTATAGCCCCTACTTTGAAGTTTTTACTCCTAGAAAATGAAACATTAGAGCCTTCTTTGACTCCGTTTGAACCTACAGGCCCTACTTTGAATATTGAGAAGCTACACCCAGGAAACAAGAACCCATTGAAAAGGCGACTCCGTGAATTGCGTATCTGTCATTTGCAGATTAAGATTTTTAAAACTGAATCGGTTTGCGACTATGTGAATCAGTCAGTTTCTCGATATTAGCAGTAATAAAATATCTGTAAGCAAAACGGAAAGGATTCTTTCTAAAAATGTTTATTTTCTTATCAAACCGAAACTAAAGTTTACATTTGAGCCTTAAGTTATCGAATGCTATCGTCCCAAGAAGTCAGAAAAGAATATAAATAGGATTTTCGACTTGCGAAAGACAACCAAATTTGGAGGTTACGGACAAAAAAATTAAATAAAAAATTGTCGGACTAGTCTGTAATTTAAACCCAAATCGGTTTCATTCTCTTAAGAAATCTTTCCACTAAACTGAAGTGAAGGTCAACGATATTTCGTAAATAAGTTTTCAAATTATATGACAAAAAACACTAAAAACAAAGAATTGTATACTTCATGAGGTTCGTCTCAATATTAAGTTCCTGAGGTACAGTTGACAGTAAATGTATTTCTGCAGAGAAGGGAACTCGAAATAAAAATTGATAACCATTACCTTAATTCCGCCATTATTATTATTATTATTGCCAGCGTAGGGGCTGGAGCACTAAGGTAAGGTCTGGAGCTCCAATGTAGGGTAGGGCCTGAAGCACCAATGTAGGTTCTAATTTAGACCCTACTTTGACGCTACACGTGGAAAAACAGCCGATTTCGGACATCTTTAGCTTCAAAGTAGGGTCTAAATTGAATTGAAATCGCAGCTTATTTTTAACCTACTTTACTGCTCCAGCGCCTACTAAGGTAGGATTTATAGGTTCAAAGTAGGGCCTAAATTTCGACTCGGGGTTGCTGAATGTGTAGCTTCAGTTAGATATTCTTTGAAAGCTTTGTCAGTTCTTTTTTCAGTGAAAAACTTACTTAAAACTTCAAGAATTTCAATAAATTCCGGTAGATTCATGTGAGGATCTTGCAAACGTTTACTGGCCACATTGATCTGCAATAGAACTTTATTCCATATTACAATGGAACATATGAACTTAAAGCTCTTGATTTTTGTTGCTAAGCATAGAGCTTTGTGGTGTCGTAAAAGTGTCGTAAAAGTCTTACAGAGTCATTCCTGCAAGACCTTCACGTCCCTTTCTGTTAAACTAAAATTAATAAAAAATGAGGTTTCATGTCCATGATCGTGTCACTGAAAGATACTTTCTTAAATAATTAAGAAACTAAAGTAGATAAATAAATTTTAAGACAACCTTAACGTTGGTTTAGATGCACGTTATTTCATATCTGCCTCCTCTTACTGCTTTCCTTCGACAACAAACATTACACAGAACTTAACATAACAACAAATAATTGCAACTGACCTACGTTCGTTGCTCTTGGGCTGATGTTGCTTGAGTAGAGAATATTATAGTTCTTACCTACATTTATGAACAATTACGTTAAACTTCTAAGGTACCTACGAAGCGACATCTCAAATCAAGACTCAAGCGATCATAATACAGCTACATAGAAATGATGAATTATTTTTGAAAAATCGAATATTCGAATTCGATTTTTAACATACATTGTTTCTAAAATGTTTTCAGATAAAAAAACAGTTTAAAATAAACCAGTTCTGTAACGGATAGTGGGCTTGCCCCGGAAAGAATTTTGTAAGGAGAAATTTTAAAAACGTAACTTTTATGCAATTTAATTTAAACGCATTGTCTTCGAAACATGTTTGAGTACAAATTCAAAATTTGTATTATCACGGTTCCGTTCCAGAACACCAAATATAGCAAGGGCGGCGAAAAAATGTCTCCTAGAATAATAATATAAATGGAACAAAACCATTTTCATTCATCATTTTTTGCAAATTTCTCAAAAAATTTCGTATACGGTATATATGGTGCATGGAAAAATATAAAAAGCGTAAGTTTCATGTAATTTAATTAAAAAGCATGGTTTTTGGAACATGTTTGAGTAAAAAGTCAAAATTATTGTTATCACGGTTCCATTGCAGGACAGCGAATATACCAAGGGCGGCGAAAAAATGTCCCCAAATTTTAGTTACATGTATAGCAATGCATTTATTTGATTCAACAAAACTTTGATTGATTTAATCAAACAATTTTCAGATCGTGTTGAAGAGAGCATGTACAATTATACATATTTCGGTATTCAAACATTTTTTGAGTAGAACAATTAAAAGAAAAGTTATTCCACCTAGTTTTACTTTCGATTTCGTAAATTTACAGCAATTATTTGTCCAAAAAATGCTTCTTTCGAGAAGATTATCGATACATTTTTGAAAGGTCTCAAGGATTAGTATATATGTAATGGCGATCATAAAGTCTACATTCAAATATCCCTGAACCTAGAAATACTTTATTGCTGGAAGGAAATGGGTTCCAAATGGGCTTCAGACGAAAATTCAGGGAAAATCGAGGAGAAAATCGCAGAAGACAAAGGCACGAGAAAAGGCCCACTAGAAACTTTATTGCGTTAAGAGATTAGTCGCCTGTTAACGACCAAACCCTTGTTGGTGCCCCTTATATTCAGTGCAGTTTGGCCGCCCCCCATCAAGTGCCAAACTTGGCCGCCCGTGTGTCCCGCACACATTGCACCCTATTACGCGCTGGCTCTGGCTTTAAGGTTACGAACCAGTGATAGTTTCGCACCTTCGAGAGCAGCTATCACAAGGACAATTACTTGCACCGAATATTTTGGGTACAATCGTTGCAGCTCTCTTTTAAGGTCTTCATTCCTCTCCTCTTTTTCTTTCTCCTTTGCAGTGATGTTGTATTCGGACGGAGTCAGGCATCGAGTGCGGAACGGAGACTGCTGCCCGAAAATCGTAGTTCCAGAAAATTTGGCACTTCTCGATTCAGACAATTGACTCTATCTCCCTTGGAGCGTTCGGCAGGGCAGGGTCGCGACCATAACCGTAAGATCGACCAAGATGGTAATGCAATGTCGATTGTCCCGAGCCGCGCCCGCGCCGCTTCAACAGCCCACTTTGTTACAAGATTACTCCCGCTAATTCACCATTTTCGGCTCGGTCACATGTGATGTGAAGATTTTTTTTTTTTTAATATTAATAGCTCATTTAGCTATATTGATTTTTCAACCATCTGTAAGAAATAGTTTGACCAATTATTTAGTTTGATTGATTATGATAATAAATAAAACGAATAATATAAAATGATCAACCTGATCAGTTGCCTCTTATCAAAAAGCATTATAGGGAATAAGGTATACGTATATTTATTAGGGTGAGCCAAAAAAACGAAATAATTCAAATCTAAATTGATTATCAAAATATGTTTCAAAAATGCTTATTTTAATAGCTTTTATATTTTCGTGTATGTAAATTTTGTATGTGCGTTTGTAGCTCTTAAACTTCTCTCCAATTGTTTTCAGCTCTTTGATTACACGTCTTCAGATGATAATAATTTATATTCAATAGATCTAAAAAAACACACACAATTTTAAAATTTACAGAAATTACGAAAGAATTTTTCCAGGTGTTTTGAGGCTTTTTTATTGGTGAGAATACATTGTAAACAATTTGATCAAGAAAATCAGTCGAGCAGTTCGATAACTCAGTTGGTTAGCGCGTGCGGTATAAAGTTTACAAGTAGGTGGTTTTAGTTACTTAGGTAGGGTTCGAATCTCAGCGACTGCATTTTTTCAAATAACAAATATTGTAACTTGAATCGAAAACTGTGATTTAAACTCCTGATGAACTACAACACTGAGCTTCAAGCTGCGATCGGTATAAAAAAAGTGTCGACAAAAACTGAAGGCAGAGATTTGTTCGTACGTGCCCACAGTTTCAAAATCCGTTTGAATGAAAATCTTAGCTACTCATTTTTTTGAGATATCGCATGTTCTTTTTTTATGCTCATGGAAAGAAAAGTTTTGATGAAAAATCAATTTTGCACATCTTCAGAATGTAAATTTTCCAAATTCGTTGTCAACGAGATTTTTTTGGTTCCATATTGGGAGATATTAGGAAGGATCCGAACGATGATATGTGTGATGATGAAGATTTCCCACGAAAGGTAATGAATGTATTAAATTAAAAACGTATGGAGATTTGAAGGCTGACTATAAGAGGTTTTGTTCCATGGGCAAAGATACAAAATTCGTTGAAGATTGCCATAGTACAGTTAATTCACCCCTTTTTCAGGAAGATGATAACGTTTATGTTATCCAGAAATGTATCATACCTGAATTACACATACTGCAAGGGTTCGTCAATCACCTCTTTTGGGAGGGCTTAGTCCCACTAGTGGATGAAGAAAAGGCACTAAAGTGGCCAATGGAACTAAAAGCCATCTCGAAAATGATCAAGGGCAGATTTTTGAGGAAAATGCCTGTCGTAAACTCATCAAAAAAGCAGATGAGCTCCTTGATTCAGAAATATATGAGGACATAGACCGCCTACGATTATTGCCTTTCGTTTCTGCTCTAAAAGCTATGGACAAGGTTGTAAGCTGTAGTTTTTCCGCTAGAGAGATTGGGCGTGATTTAGATAAACACTTAAGTGAGTTGGATAAAGCTTTTCAGAGCATCGGAATTTCTAAAACATTAAGATTCCACGTACTTTTGGATCACATTGCTCACTGTTTACATTTTTTAGGTAAATATGGTTTGCGCCTATGGTCAGAGCAAGCGGGCGATTCAATTCATAAAGAATTTTTGAAATTCTGGGTGCTTTATACAATAAATTTGATTCACGATCCCACGTATTCAAGCAGATTGAAAGAAGCGGTGGTTGAATTTTCTTCACGATGCCTTTAGATCGAAAAATAAAATAAATTTTCACTAATTCCTCTTTATTAATTCTATTTATTCACACGCAAACTTATTATATAAATCTAATAGATGAGTACAAGTTAAAATAAATTAAAAACCTATGAACAATCAAAAATGTCGAAAACTTAAAGAAAAAATTAAAATAAGGAAAATACCAAAAAAAATGGGACCAATATACCGCCACGTACACGCCGTTGGTCCTGGGAAAAGCAAAGAGTGGTATCACAGTTGAGCCATGATTGGCCGGATTCATTAAGACCGAATGTGATCTGCATAGTCGAATATCCAGATGATCCGGAAAATCATGACGGTCGAAAATAGAACTCAACTAAACTCTGACGATCGAAAATTAAATCAAATACTACCGATTTCCAGTCCGAATAATCCGGCGATCTGAATGATGGGGGCGGAATGCAGAGAAAAAATTCACAACATATACACACATTGAATCACATAAGTTTATGCACGCTACATGCGCTTCTGATATGTAAAAAGGCACAAAAAATGATTTTCCGATATCCCAAAAAAATGAGCAGCTAAGATTTTGATTCAAACGGATTTTGAAACTGCGGGCACGTACGAACAAATCCCCGCCTTCAGTTTTTGTCGACACTTTTTTTATACTTATCGGCGCTTGAAGCTCAGTGTGTACAGTGATAAACTGGAACTAATTTTTTTTCAATTTGTTTTTAAAGACGGTTCTCAAGGAACCTGCGGCTTCGACGATTACATTCTCACTATGACACTCGCGCTTCGAGCTCTATAATTGAGTTTTAAAGATGGTTCTTTTTGAAAAATAGAACGATGATTTGTGCGTAGACCTCGGTCCAGGTTTGCTTATTCAGGCATTGCAAAACAAAGTGCAAATTTTTATTTTCATGGTCTAAAAAATATTTGATCCTTGTTTTGCATTGTTTTTTATTCGCAGCTACCACACGTATTTTCATTGCCTTGTTTTTGTAATTAAAATAAGTACGCGTCCAAACAAAAAGTGGTCGAAAGGAAAGTTTTAGATATAAGTTAGGAGAACAATTTTGTTATTAAAAATTGTATTGCATCTTATGCCGTTTTCCCAAAAATTTAATTGGTTTACTTTCAATGTTATTCTTTAAGATTAAAAAAAATACGCTTCCTAGCGTGAAGTGGTTCTGAGCGAATTTCTATATATAACTTAGGCGAACAATTTTGTTGATTAAAATTTTATTGTGCCTTTTGTCGGTTTTCCAAAAGTTTAATTTTCTTATTTATAATCTATTTTCATAACAAAAGATGTATAAGAAATTTATAATTTTTTTTTTGGTTGAACAACTTACTCTATTCATGTTTTTTTTCGTATTTTGTGTCGTTTTTTTCAAAAAATTACTTTCTTTATTTTTATTGTTATTTTTTACGATTAAAATAAAAACTACGCGTCATATAAAAATGAGTGATAACAAATTTGTAGTTCTTTTTTTGGTAAACCATTATTGTTATTTCATGTTTTTCGTATCTTGCATAAGTATGACCGCAAAATGGAATTTTTTATTTTTTAGTGTTTTTTTTTGTGGTTGAAAAATCCTGGTTATCCAGTATACATACGAAAACGACGACGACTACAACGACGACACACAGACACGATCGTAGAACCTATATTTTCGGAATTCGGGGGTTCTCGAAACGTAGAGATTTAAAGAAACCCGCGACAGTTAGTTTTCGTATAAAACTATGAATGTATGTATGTTTTCTGCTCGGTGGGTTCCTGTCACCACTACGCAGCGCGTCCTCGGGTTGCGGATAGAGGAACGGCCCGTTAGGCTGAACAGCCCCTCAGGTTAGCTGCGAATACAAGAATAAGCAGCCGCGGACAGCCGATAGGAACCAGTCGTGGGTGTGGTAAGCCCAGCCTAAGATGTTGGCCTAGCACTGCCTAGCACTGGTAGAAAACACGATGACCATGGCTTGGGAGGACCCACCCATTCACGTTCATACGCAATGGGTGGGTCCTGGCGGGCCGAGGTGCAGCGTGTATCCACCTAGAAGCACTACCCGAACCAAAACTAAAAATCTTGTAAGGGAAAAATCCTGCTGCCCATTGGACACCGCAGCGATGACACTGCCCGCAAGGGATGTGTGGAATGATTCGCCTGTATGGGGCCAAAGGGGTATTGATGCCAGTAGGCGCGCTGCCTTGCAGGGGGACGTTAGGATACGAGGATGAAACTGTAATGGTGATTCCACAATAGGATTGAAAAACCGACATGGCATTGACTTGACGTAGACTTGACATAGCAGTAGCATGGACGCGATGCGCGCGCATGTATTGCCAACTGCTTACTTTTATGTGTCGTTCGCGTTCCACTGTTCCGGAGAATCAAGATGAAAAAGACCGACTCAAGGTGCCGTTCCATGTGGGAAACTCATGAGAGTGAACGAGACAAATAGATCAGTCCGTCTCTCTCACTCTCATTAGTTTCCGCTTTATGCCGACGTTTTCTGCCCACATGGGACTCCCGCATCATGTTTTGATTTTTTCGATTCAGGGGCATGACACGATTATTATGATTATAGTTCCCAATTAGACTCAGCGGGGAAAATGCAAAACTGCAGCGCTGCTCGCCTTTCACCCAGTTATCTCATTTAAATTTAAATGTAATGTTATAATTCCTGAACTTTTTCTGTTATATTCACATTTATAAAATCGTAACTCGATATAAACATTTCTTTTCCTAGTTATGAATTAAACATATGAAGGGTAGAAATGCAAAAGGAGGCAAGCGCCAAATTTTCGAAATCGGGTTTATTAGCTCAAAAAATCAGATAAATTCTATTACACATGCCTGCCAAAGGATTTTTTTGGGGCATCATTTTTCAAAATTTGTGTTCTTGTGTTCACAGTCCGAGAAGCTTTTCTAACCACAAAGTAAAAAATCAGATTTCATTTTTCTCGACACTGGCTAATTATTTTTAATTACTGTTGGGCCCCTTCCGTTCAGCACTGAATAACCCATTCCCTCATTTTTTGGAAATATGCAAAATTATTACTGCTATCGACATTATTTTGAAGTTGAAATGTCAGTTTTACACCATTTCGAAGTCATAATTGGATTTTCAAATTTCGCGAAACTGCATGATTTTTTTCAAACAAACTTTTTGGAAATCAATTCCTCCATTCAATAGCTAGATACCACATTTTTATTTTTTTCTTAAACTGCAAAGTGACTCCACAACTAATGTTGAAAGATGTTAAAAGTCGATACGGACCCAAAATCTAACCTCGAAACATGACCTGTTTCATTCAATTTCTCGAAAAGGGATAGCTTTTTGTGAGCAAACTTTTTTTTAGTTCGATAGATCATGAAAGTATCTCGAAAGTACTTCCTTATTTTTTTCTTAAATGGTCCCGCTGAATTTACAACATGTTTTTAGTCTCTCCTGACAAAAGTGAAAAATGGCGCTTAACTCTTTTTGCATTTCTACCCTTCATATATAAATTGCATCAAAAGAAGGTCCAATTTATGTTAACAATGTTTGATTCTTTTGTTCTCTTTTTATTTATATTACACTACCGTCGGAAATTGTGCGCACGACTCGCGTGAGCGCTATTAAAAATCACTGCTGACTTCGAACGACGATATTTCGGCGAAAAAAAAGAGATAGGGCATTTTTTTTAAAACAGCTGGAAAGTACTTGAGAAGTTCAAAAAAAAATTCAAGATTTTCTCAAATTTTCTACCTCAAATTCAACTTTTTGCAGGACCTAGGAAAATTTTTTCAAAAACCTGAAAATTACACGACATGGAGCCGGAAATCTTATCTTTAATTTAAGCGAAGAAAATGTAAAAAATCTTCATGGGTGCCTGAGATATGATTAAAAATGTTCAATCGTATCTGAGCTCAATTTAAATCGACGATCACGGTTCTCGGGCGGTCTTCTACTCGCCTCCTTCAATGAGGCAGGACCGAATAGGCCACGCACAGAGGTGGCGCCTAAGTAGACATTGTTCTATTCTTTAATATGGAGATAATATTAAATTCAAATAATTGTCAACACTCACAAATAACAATAAATATTTTTTTCATTCACCATAATTGGAAATAAAAATTACTAATGAAGAGAACCAAAAGTATAAGAGGCGCCACCTTAGTGCGTGGCCTATTCGGTCCTGCCTTAACGAAGGAAACGATCAGCGGACCGCCCGAGAACCGTGATCGTCGATTAAAATTGAGCTCAGATACGATTGAACATTTTTAATCATATCTCGGGCACCCATGAAGATTTTTCAAGTTTTCTTGGCTTAAATTAAAGATAAGATTTCAGGCTCCATGTCGTATAATTTTCAGGTTTTTGACAAAATTTTCCTAGGTCGTGCAAAAAGTTGAATTTGAGGTAGAAAATTTGAGAAAATCTTGAATTTTTTTTTTGAACTTATCAAGTTGGACTTGGAATTTCATGAGCTTTCCAACTGTTTTTAAAAAAATGCCCTATCTCTTTTTTTCGCCGAAATATCGTCGTTCAAAGTCAGCAGTGATTTTCAATAGCGCTCACGCGAGTCGTGCGCACAATTTCCGACAGTAGTGTATGCACTGTGATCATATATACCTTAACGCGTAAAATATAAAACGTGAAGTTGAAAAATACCGACATCCAACAGAGGGAATTCATAAAAAAATTCTAAAACTGTTTATAAAATTGTTACGGTAGGCGGGTAGCACGTAAAGAAATTTTAAAGGTTATATTTTGACATTTGATTTCATCGAAGGTGAGGTTATGACGTGCAGGGTTGCTTTAATGTCGCTTTCGTGGTAGTGCATACAGTGTGGAAGTTTTGACAATAAAATGTTGGAATATTTTCCGATGATATTAATTGTTTACCAGTGGTTACAAATAATGAAACAGTATGTTAATTACTACACGCAAAGAGAAACATTCCGTCGTTGGTGGCTGAAACCACATCTCACTGAAGAAATGCGT
Organism: Andricus quercusramuli; assembly: GCA_932178445.1. Taxonomy (NCBI): domain Eukaryota; kingdom Metazoa; phylum Arthropoda; class Insecta; order Hymenoptera; family Cynipidae; genus Andricus; species Andricus quercusramuli. The sequence continues at coordinate 115,588 of CAKNXH010064428.1, read as the reverse complement.
GATCAGTTTGGTGCCTACGAAACTTTGTTCTTGTATTATGCAAATTGTGACGAAGAGGAATTTATTAACATGACAAGATTGACTGTAGAGCAATTTGGAAAATTACATGAAATTTTAGCACCAAGATTAGTGAAGTATTTATGATTAATTTTATGTGAAAAATGCCCTACAGCTATTTTTTATATAAATGTCCTACTCTTCGATTTCTTTTATATACCTTTGTGTAAATAAAAATTATCTGCTTTCAATAAAGTATAAGAAAATGCGACAAGTGCATTTTGAAGTTAGGTTTCCAAGTAAACAGTCGGGTTTTAAATGAAAATTATATACTTTTGCGTATGTCAAAAAAAAATTAACGTTACTACAGTTTATTCATATAATTCAAATTTATAATTTTTTGTATTTCAAATTCGAGAGAGGGATTCCAATGAACAATATTTTTGAGCCCAATTTAGCCCAATACAAGTCCAATTGCACGGGAACAATTTCAAATTATTTTATTTTATAAGATAATATCAAGTTTTTGCAGAAAATATTTCAGTAAACTGTAATGCATATATTTACTTTTAGTAGAGTGGATCGAAAAAAAATAAATTCCATACATTGAAAACGTGAGTATTATTTTAGATCCTTAAACTGCATACTACGAGTGATTGTTACAATTTTTTCAGATTCTTGTTTTGATTTTATATAAGATTATAAGATTTTATATAAGATTGGGTATTAAAACTTTAATGTGCCGAAACCCTTACAAATTTCTATTACTTTAAGTAAACTTGATCGTTCAGAAATTAACGATTTTTCAATTGTACAATAAACTTGTTGAAGTTCAACCATTTTAATTTTAATCGCAAAGTTTCAGCTTATACCATTATACCATCAAGCCATTTCCCTTTCGGGGTAGGCGTGACACTACCCGATTCGGGTAGTGTTTCTAGGTGGATTATTTACTACTAGTACTACTAGTGTGGGCTCACCACATCCACGACGGGCCATCAGCACGCAGTATTCCCGAACGGTCACCCATCCAAGTTCTAACCGCGCCCAACACTGCTTAACTTCAGTGATCTTACGAGAACTGGTGTTTTCAGCGTGTTATCGCCGTTATAATAGGGAAAAATGGAGTATTTAGCGATTACCATCAAAATTCAGAATTCTAAAATTCAAAGCATCAATAATTGAAGAAATTATTCAATTGTTTAATAGAAAAATTGTTTTTTTTCCCACTGAGCTTGAAATGCCCAAGTGTTTGGAAAAATTTTCTAATACAAAATTTCCCATTTAAAATTACTTTATATTTTAAACATTTCTTTAGATTCAAAATAATACAATTTTGAAGGTTTATAATTGAAAAGTTTTCCATTGCGAACGGTGAAAATAAAGGTGAATTTATTCTTTGATTTTCGAAAGTTTTGTATAATCAATTTTTACGTTAAATCATAATTTTTTTAATTTGATCAACATTTAGATTTTGATAATTTTAGGAGCTTTTACTTTGCAATATATAATTTAGTTTTAAATTTCAAGTCCTCCCTAATGGAATTGTCTAAATTAAACATTTTTGGTAGTTTTTCTTTATTCTTCATGAGTTCTAATTAAAAAATTTTCCAACTTTACCTCCTTTATGAAACTTTAATTTCAGGTTTCATTTGCAGAAGACATTGATTCATCTTACGAATTTGAAAATTAAATAGAAATTGTGAATAAAATGTATTTTAAAATTGAGTGCAAAACATTCAGACCGCCCGGTGTGAAGGACGCTGGGCTTATTGGTTCACCGTGACCGTAACCCTACGCTCAATTCCTGGAAAACGTAGAAGAAATGACAGAAAAAAACGTGGCAGTCATGCACTTGTCGTGGCAGCCAGCACCAGCTGAAAGTTGTGAGCCCTGCTGTAGCACTACCACAAAACCGACATTAAAGCAACCCTGCACGTCATAACCTCACTTTCGATGAAATCAAATGCCAAAATATAACCTTTAAAATTTCTTTACGTGCTACCCGCCTACCGTAACAATTTTATAAACAGTTTTAGAATTTTTTTTTATGAATTCTCTCTGTTGGATGTCGGTATTTTTCTACTTCACGTTTTATATTTTACGCGTTAAGGTATATATGATCACAGTGCATAATATAAATAAAAAGAGAACAAAAGAATCAAATATTGTTAACATAAATTGGACCTTCTTTTGATGTAATTTATATATGTTTAATTCATAACTAGGAAAAGAGATGTTTATATCGAGTTACAATTTTATAAATGTGAATATAACAGAAAAAGTTCAGGAATTATAACATTACATTTAAATTTAAATGAGATAATTGGGTGAAAGGCGAGCAGGGCTGCAGTTTTGCATTTTCCCCGCTGAGTCTAATTGGGAACTATAATCATAATAATCGCGTCATGCCCCTGAATCGAAAAAATCAAAACATGATGCGGAAGTCCCATGTGAGCAGAAAACGTCGGCATAAAGCGGAAACTAATGAGAGTGAGACAGACGGACTGATCTATTTGTCTCGTTCACTCTCATGAGTTTCCCACATGGAACGGCACCTTGAGTCGGCCATTTTCATCTTGATTCTCCGAAACAGCGGAACGCGAACGACACATAAAAGCTATGTCAAGTCTACGTCAAGTCAATGCTATGTCGGTTTTTCAATCCTATTGTGGAATTACCATAATGTGTCTGACGACAAGTTGACATGGTCCTTGTCAGAGTCGGAAAGCTCCCATACTTAGACCTAGGGAGGTATGGGGGTTATCACTCCTGGGACAGTGGACTCACCTACGGTTGGAATAGGATCCTAACGTGCGGATTATCTCGAAACTACCATGGCTAACTTGCAAAAACAAAAAACTACAGTTAAAGATCTATGGGTGGGAACTCTATACACGCGTAGTCTAAATACTGGCGGATTTAGCGAACTCATTGGGATAGCAAATAAATACAAAACTGACTTAATAGCACTTCAAGAAACCTGCTGGCCGGGCGATTTCGCGTCAATTTCTAAGGATAACTATACTTTTCACTATGATGGAGCTAAGGAATGGAGACTGGGACCGGTTTTCTTATTAATAAACGAATCTCGCAAGCGGTTATCGACATGCAATTCATTAACGATCGGTTATCATACATTGTACTGAAGGGTATTTTCAACAAACAGGTATTAATCAATGTGCACTGCCCCACCGAGGACAAAGACGAAGACACTGAAGATCTCTTGTACGAAACAATCGAGCAGGTTTTTGACAAGTTCGCAACTTTTGACGAAAAAATAGTATTGGGAGATTTCAACGCGAAAATTGGAAAAGAACCGATGTATAGGCCTACAATAGGATCAGAAAGTTTGCATGACGTCAGTAACGACAATGGAACTAGAGTAATAAACATTGCAGCTTCAAAGAACCTCGTTGTCAAAAGCACATATTTCAAGCATAAAAATATACATAAGGCCACCTGGAGATCACCAGATGGTAACACTCACAATCAGATTGATCACGTTCTAATTGACAGAAGACGTCTTACAAACATTCGCGATATAAGATCGTATAGGGGAGCGGATTTGAATTCAGATCATTTTCTCGTGATAGTAAAAATAAGATCTAGGCTAGCGATAACTAAGAAAACAAGCCGCACAGAGCCAACAGTTCGTTTCAATATAGATAAGTTCAAAACAGCAACAGAAACATTAAATTATCAAGTTGAGATTTCTAACAGCTTTGACGCTCTCCAAGAACAGAGAGACGATAACAATAATTGCGAGGAGGATCCGGAAACCCTGTGGAGCAATATAAAAAAGGCGGTAAAGACAGCCGCGAAAGCAAACCATGGTTTGACGAAGAGTGCAAACTCGGGTCTGAAAAACATCGGAAGGCCAGACTAATAAGTTTACAAAATAAGTGCGATCAAACACATAAGAAGTATCTCGAGATTAGTGAAAGTACAAATAGGCTCTATAGATCCAAGAAAAGGGAGTGGGAAAAGAATAAAATACTAGCAATAGAAACGCATAATAAACAGAATAACCCGCGCGAGATGTACAGGGGAATAAATTTTATAAGGAAAGGCTTTCAAAGTAGAACGGAAGTAATGAGGGACGAAAATGGCAATCTGGTAGCCGATGCGACAGAGAGACTGAATTTATGGAAAGACTATTTCGATAAACTATTAAATGTACGCGAAGCCCCCGTTGAAGGTAATCTCGGCGAAATCCACGCTGCTGATCTATCAATTGATGATCCTGCTAATATAGAAATAGAATTGGCTATAAAGAAGTTGAAAAATAACAAAGCCGCGGGCATTGACGACCTACCGTCAGAACTGATAAAAAATGGAGGCCCTTGTCTCACAAGACAAATTATTAAATTAATACGCACAGTTTGGAAAACAGAATGCATGCCGGAAGAATGGAATACCTCTATCGTTATTCCCATATTTAAAAAAGGCGATAAAACTGACTGTAACAATTATCGGGGAATTTCACTTGTACCTTCGTGCTACAAGATCCTGTCTAATGTAATCCTAAGTAGGCTGACTCCTTTTGTCGAGGAAATCATTGGGGATTACCAGTGTGGATTCCGCCGAAATCGATCTACAAGCGATCAAATGTTTACAATTAGGCAACTGCTAGAAAAAAATGGGAATTTAAAGAAGTAGTGCATCACCTATTTATCGATTTCAAAAAAGCTTACGACTCTATTATACGCGCACGAATGTACTGGATCCTAGAGTTCTTGGATGTACCAAGAAAATTGGTTAGACTTATCGAAATTTGCTTAGGCGGCAGTAGGGGGTAGAATACGCGTAAACGGTAGTTTATCTGAAGAGTTTTCGATCCGCGATGGCCTGAAACAGGGCGATGCACTTTCGTGCGTCCTTTTTAACTTAGTTTTAGAATACGTGGTTACGCAAGTGCAGGCGAATCCGACCGGTGCTACCCTCAATGGGATAATACAAATTCTTGGATATGCGGATGATCTCAACTTACTAGGGGATGATAAAGAAACGGTAGCTGATAATTCAGAAATCTTGATCACAAAAGTCAAAGATATTGGCTTGGAAGTTAGCGAATCGAAGACAAAATATATGAACGTCGTCAGATCCGAACAAAGTAATCAAGACGGGGATCTTATGGCCGGAAATATGAAATTCGAAAGGGTTAGCGAGTTTAAATACCTTGGGTCTATTATAACTAGCGAAAATAAGATTAAAACGGAAACCAACGCGCGGCTGCACGCTGGCAATGGGTGCTATTATGCAGCTAACACACTATTAAAATCGCGATTGCTATCTAGAAACATCAAAGTAAGAATCTACAAAATAAGAATAATGCCGGTCGTCATGTACGGGTGCGAAACGTGGGCGCTGACGAAAGGAGAGGAGAATAGGTGTAGAGTTTTTGAGAATGAAGTACTTAGAAAAATCTATGGTCCAAAAAGGGACGAAGAGACCGGCGAATGGAGAAAACTGCATAATGATGTGCTGCATGCTCTCTACGGGTCAGCAAATATTAATAGAGTAATGAAAGCGCGTAAATTAAGATGGGCGGGGCATGCAGCAAGAATGGGAAATGAAAGAACAGTGGCGCAAGTTTTAAGAGGGAGACCGAATGGTAAGATGGAGGATGCACAGGATAGAGATGTGTGGCGGTCTCGGGTTAGTGAGGCAATGACCTTTCGAGTTCGAACTGCTAATCTATAATAATAATATAATAATGTATGTATGTTTATTTACTCTCCCTTTTACGAGTTTGAGGGCTCTGTTCCCTGTACATCGTTTACAAAAATAGCCTACTGACTACTTAATATTACCTTACTACTACAAATTCCACGTCTTAATTCTACTTTACAACTATGCCTATCCTATGCTCTTAATCGTGCCTCCAGGGGCTTCCGTTTCCTCTCGCCTGAGCCACATTTAGCTCACAATTTTAATTTCCGACTCTACATCTTTAACTTTCATTTCTTGAAGTCCCCTTTTGGCTCAACCCTAACCCCTGCCACCTGCCCTGTCTCTTAGTTCTTCCAGATTTCTCATCCCTTTCTCACCTTGACCATTTTCATCCAAAATCCATCTTACTCTATCATTCACGCTCTCTCCTCCCGTTTCATCCCCTGTGCATCTCTATAACACGTGTTCCCATGTCTCCAGTTCATACCCACACACTCTGCATGCTCTCTCTTCTTCATTCTCCCAATATCTGCATTCCCTCATCCCTTCACCAATTCTGAACCTGATCACTCGGTTCCATTTGCTCTCTTTTTTTACCTTCTTCAGATATTCTGGCTCTGTTTCGCCCTTAGCTACCCTATACCATTTATTATATCTTGACCTCACGATTTTACCCCATCTCTCTTCTTTCTCTTCTACTATCATGTCCTTCTCTACCTGCTGCCACTCTCTATTTGCTTCTCCTAACTCACATTCTCTTTTCATCTGCATTCTGCCCTTCTCCCATTTCGATCGCTCCATGTTGCCCCTCTCCTTTCTTATTTGGATTTCCCTCAGACATGCTTGCGCTATCTTACTCCCCTCCCCCCTTTTTAGCTCTATCCCCAAATCTCTACCCCATAGCTCATTACTGACCACACTAACACGTCAAACATCCAAACTCTCGTCTTCCAGTCATCCTTGAATCTTCTCTTACCTATACCCCACACTTGTCCCATTATTTTACTCGCACTCTCAAGCCTCTTTTTTACCTAGGTAGCAGAACTCCTCGACTAGTTCTACAATCTCGCCACTCATCTTCCATTCGTATTCTATTTTACTTTTCCTATTTCTGAAATAATCTATTTTGGTTTTTCCTACATTTACCGTTAGATCCTTCTCTCTCACGTAGTCTTCGAAAACTCTCAGCATCAGCTTCAATCCTCCTTCCTCTTCCGCTAACAAAACTATATCGTCTGCATACGCGAGAGAGTATATTTTACTATTACCCAGGATCGCGCCTCCCTTACCCTTCCTTTCTAACTTCTCTTCAAGGTCTGACACAAGGATACTAAATAAAAGCCCACTGAGTGAACAACCTTGCCTGACTCCTCTTCCCGTCCAGAAAGGCTCTCCTTTTTGTGTTCCTACTCTCACCCTCGCTCTGGTTTCCACGAAAATTTCCTTGATCCTTTCTCTTAACCCTTCGTCCACTTCCCTCTCTTCTAGGGTTTCCCAGAGTAACTTCTTATTTACCGAATCAAACGCAGCTTTAAAATCCACAAACAGTGCTATCAACTATCCCTTCTTCCTCCCTAAATTCCTGCTCACCAGGTAGTTAAGTGCGAAAACATTGTCGATTGTTCCCATCCCTTTCCTGAAGCCCGTCTGGTTATGTGGTATAATGCCTTTTTCCTCTACCTGTCTTTCTAGCCTTTTCTTTATTATTTCTACATAAATTTCATATCGCGCCGACATAAGTGTGATTCCTCTGTATTCCTCTGTCTTTTTACCCTCTCCTCTCTTGATTATTGGTACTACCAAACCTGTTCTCCATTCTTTTGGCCACCCTTCTCCCTTCGACACCTTATTACATATTCTCCATATCTCTTCCTGCACCCCCTCTCCTCCATACTTCAGAGCCTCGTTTTCTATGTCATCCTCTCCTGTAGCCTTATCTTTTTTGAGCTTTTTTATCACCTCCTTTACCTCCTCTCTACCTATCTCATTTTCTGCATCCTCCTCCTCCTCCACTCTTTTCCTGCCTTCTCCTCTTACCATATTCTCTACTCCTCCTAACTGCTTCTTAAAATACTCTGACCATTCACTCATCTCAATTTCTTCATTTATACCTTTCCTTCTTCCTCTTTCCCTGTTTATTGTTTCCACCATCCTTTCTGTTTCCCATCCTGCACCTCTTGCGGCCTTACCTCTCTCTTTATAACATTTATCCTTTCCCTTAACTTTGCTACCAACCTGTCCACATCTTCCTCCTGTGCATTTACTTCAGTCCCATTCTCCATGTTTTCTTTGTATTCTCTAAGTTTTTCCCCTCCCTATCTACCCATCTTAGAATTATCCACTGTCACCCTATTTCTTTCTCTTCTACCTCTCTTCCCTCCTTCACTTTTTAGAGTCGCAATTACCGGGAAATGTTCCGAACCTATCTCATTTCCAACTTCCATTTTATCTATGATCTTTCTTATCCTTTCTTCAGCCAGGATGTGATCGATCACTGTTTCTCCCTTTCCTACGAACGTCAACTCCCCCTCTTCATCTCCTCTTATATTTCCGTTACATATGAACCATCCTGCTTCTCCGACCATATTCAAGAGTATTTTGCCTTCTCTGTCTACTTCTAGGTGTTTCGATTTTCTGATAAATGTTTGATTTTCCTCATCAAACACTTCTCCCCCCAATCGCCCTGTCTATGCGTTTAGATCACCCCCTATCAAAACTAGCTCTTCCTTTTTTTCCTCCATCCATCTTTTCATTATTTTCCACCCATCCTTTTCTCCTCTTCTTCTGTACACGCACACCACGTCCACTTTTACTCTCCCCACTTTTATTCTCCTGACTACAGTATCCTCCATATCTGGCTCATTATGTCCTTCTTTCCGTTTTATTACCAATTCTTTCCTCACCCCTGACACCATGCCTCCCATTCTCCTTCCCCTCTCATGTTCCTTTCTTGCTTCCTGCATTGTCTAAATGTAGCCTTTTGGTACGTTCCTTTGAAGACCCTTCATTCCTTCTCATTTACCCACGTTTCGCTCATCATTATTACGTCCCATTTATTTAGCTTCTCCCAGAAACCTCTATCCTTATTTTTTAATCCTGACACATTCCAAAACGCTACTTTTATCCCCTTTCCACCCTCTTTTCCCCTTTTCCTCTCTTCCATTTCCTCGTGTCTTCTGCAAACCCCAACACTTCCTCCTCTTTCTTACTCCCTTCTTCTCGCCTTCTACCCTGTGACCATTCACCTGCTTTTAAGCCCTCCCTTTCTTCATTCCATATCCAAACTGTCTCATTTATCCACAGTCTGTCTCTCCCTATTCTTACCCTACTCCCTCTTCTCCTCTCCTCCCATGATCTTTCTTCAAGTACCCATCTTCTCTTTCTCTCCTTCCATGTCATATCTTCATCAATTCTTTCCTTTCTTCCCCTGAGCTCCTTCTTTTTCATCATCACCTCTTTCTTGTCCTCCTCACTTCCCAGTTTGACGACGTATACCCTAGACTTTCCTTCTAGCTTACTGCCCACCCCCTCTATTTCCTTCACCCTGACATTTGCCCCTATGTCTCTCATAAGTTTCTCTACCTCTTCCCTTCCCGTCTCGCTTTCCACTTGCATTCTTTTGATCACTACGTTTCTCTTTTTATTTTCTCTTTCCTCCTCCTCCATTTTCCTCTCTAGTCCTAGCAATCTATATCTCATTCTCTCATTTTCCTCTCTCAAGTTCCCCTCCCCTTCTTTCTCCTCCCCTCTCCCCTGGCCCTCACGATTATTTTCGCTTTCAGATCTGCATTCTAGGTTACGCACTCTCTCCTCCAACTGCCTTATTTCCTTTACCCTTTCCTCCTCACTAATTCTCTGTATATTCTCCATCTTTTGTAGTTTACTCCATACTTTTTCTTTTTCCTCTTTCCAGCAAGTTTCCCACTCCTCCCACTTCTGTTTTACTTTCAGTATCATCCCCTCCGTACCCCTCCCCCGTTTCTTCACCTCTTCTATCCCTCTATTTATTTCATATCTTAGTTCCCTTATCAGATTTTCTATTATATTATCCCCTCCTACCTTAAGACTCTCTGTTGGTGTCCTTATTTTGTTTCTCTTTGTGAGCTTATCCTCTACCCCCTCTTCTTCCCCTTCTTCTCTATCCCTCTTGCTATCCTCCGATTTCTCAATTTCAGAATCTCTCCCTGCACTCTTTGAACGCCACCTAGCTAGGAATTCTCTAGATCCCGTGTTACTCGTGCTAGCGAGTCTTTCCCGGTTCGTCGGTCTGCCCTTACTCCTGCGACTGGTTCCTCTCTGCCGCGCGAATTCTGCCGCTCCTCCCTCCCCGCCTTTACTTGGCGTCTCGAACATCTCTCCCTCGTCACTGCTTATCTCACCCGCCCCCTTCCCTTCGCCCGTCGCTCTGCTCGGCTCCGAACTCGATCTCCTATCTTCAGACTCATTTCCCGACTCGTGGCGCCCTCGTGCGTTGTTATTTCGTGCTGGACTTCTATTTACCGGCATCTTACCCTACGCTTTTAACCACTTACCTACTAAGCTAAGTAGTCACTTGCCGCCTTTAACCCTCTCGCTTCCTTCACCCCCTTCCCCTCACCCCTCCTTCCTCCTTCACCCTATTTTCTGTTAAAAAACACCGTAATTGCTGTTTTCACCCTCACCTTACCTCACCGTTTATCTCCTACATCCCCTGCACGTTCACTACTAAACTGTCACACACCTGATCTGCTCCCACCTCGCAAAATACCAGTATAAATCGTACTCCGATTCTAACCTCCAAAATCACACAGTCACCTCTTTTTCTCTTTTTTATCCTTTCTCTGCCCTGCTCAACCCTTCCACTCAAACACTTTCGTCTGCCGCCTCTCAACACTCCGCTCACCAAACCTTTTCACTCCAAAAAACACCTCTATCCCTTCACTCGAGCCAAAAAGAACACAGTATTTCCAAAACGCGTGTATTCACTATTAGCGCTGGAAACGGAAGCCTCGTATAAAACTAATAACTTCTCAATATGATGAGAATAAAGTATTTTTCTTTAATTTGCGAAACAAAGTCAGTTTGGAAAATATATTGAAAATCATTTAACTGCGTTTTGAAAAAATTCCAATATAGGTATAAAATCTACTCGATTATTAATTATCTAGAACTTAAACAAAATTTGAATCGTAAATGTAATTATGATAATTGGTAAATCTTGTTGAAATCTACTAAAAATCACGACTCAAACTTATGGATCTTTAAAAAAATGCAGTAATTTTGAAAATGATGTAACTTTTTCAATTTTGGTCTAATCGAAAAACTGCATCGGATTAGTTTCGAAATATATTTCATATCTAGCAAAAATTTCAATTGTAATTCCTTAATCTATCAGAAAAATAGTTTATTTTTTATTTCTTAAATGTTGAAATGCATATAATTTTTTTAAACTTTTATTGAATTTAAAAATGCAATTAGAGTAATTTCCAAGTTCTTCTGTCGTTTACCAGAAACTTGAGAAAAATTCTAAAACACTAAAAAATGTTGTTTCAAATTTTGAAAATGCTCTAAATTTTTTAATTTTGGCCGGAAGTATCTGGTTACGACTTCTGTTTACGACATGAAAGTGTAAGGTAGCGCGGTGAATTTTGATGCTGAGTTTTTCTGCTATTTGTGGTGAAATTTGAGGTGAGCGGATTGTGGAAGTGTGTAGGAGGGTTTGTTTGTGAGTGATTGATTCAGAGATTGAGAGATGTACAAGGGGTTGAGGATATTTTTGGGGATTAGAACAAATTTGTATGGAAGTTTAGGTTAGGTTGGTTTGAGGTTCATGACAGAGTGGGATGACCAGGTCGGTTGTTTGTAGCACGGCGGGGTAGACAGAGAGAATGGCAAGGCAGGTAGACGCGACGTTGGATGGAGACAGAGAACGATAGAAGGCGTAAAACGCGTTTGCATCTGTAGATTTTAACGTATGAGAGTTTTCGACGAAAAATTACTGTTCTTGGGTAAATCGGACTTGCTCTATTCATTAAAACAAAAAAAGGCGAATTCCAATTCTTTGTATGCAAAACTGTAGATATACTAGATATTAATGCACAAAGTCGCCGAGAATCCTTACTAATAAAAACATTGATTTATTATTTTGATAATTAAAATCATTGTGTGAGCAAAAAATAGAACAAAAGAGTGTACAGAATTTGGTCAAATTATTAACTGTTTATTAAAACCATTTTATTTCGCTCAACAGTGCAATTAACACACCTTATGACAGACAAGCATAATAAAAAATTCGAACAATAAATAATATCTTTTAAAGGAAAAGATTTTTAATACACATGTGAATTGTACAGATTCTACTAAATTTAACTAGACATTTTTTTTACATATTCTATAAATGTTATGATGGTTTACAATTAAATTTTTTAGTTTACTAATTCGAATTCTAAACCAAAAATTCTTTTTATAAAAAATTGTTTGTAACGAAAAACGGCTATTATTTGGAGTGGTTCCGTAGACCATGTAAATAATTTTTTTTTACCAATAATCAGAGATATTATTAATATGAGATCTGTCAGTTGAATATACATTGAGGTTAAAATTCTTCAGTAAAAGAAACTAATATCCAAACAATTATTCCCCAACTCGATTTTGAATTGAACCTTCCCGTTTTTTCCAAATGTACTGAAAAATGTACTTTATATGATAATTTCTCAATTTTTCAGGCGAAATTATTTGATTTTTTCTTTATATGAAAGAATTTAAGAAACTACATTACTACAAAGACTAGAGGTAAAAATCAATTATTTACAATAATATATTATAGAACACAACTGATATATATTCTTAAATATATATAATCAGTACAAATAAAAGATATTTGTATTAGCAAGTTTGAGCGCGCCTAGGGCGCGCACCTGCTGCCTCTTGCGCTTCGCGCTCGATAATGTGTTCACCTCGCGCTACGTGCTCGGACACATTTGCCTGACGCTTTAAGCTTGGTTCCTCTAGGTTTTCGCACTTCGCATGCTCGCTATTGCGCGCTTCGCGGGCTAATACTCTCTTAGTTAGTTTACATAGGAAGAGGAACTAATTTACTTAAGGTTCTATCGACCTTAAGGAACACATTCTCATCAAGACACTCGCGCTCGGTATTTCGTAATCGCGCTTCGCAACGAATATATGTTATGTTCTATGTTCTTCAGATAAAAATGACTAAATTTGTATTTTATATCAAATGAAGAAGGAAATTCCATCACTTCAGCGTATATTTCCGTATCTTTCTAATAAATCATACAATTTGAAAGATTTCTTCCAACTACCAACAAAGAGGAGAAAAAAAGTATCTAAGACGTTTTTGGAACATGTATATGACAAATTTTAAAATGATTATTGAAAAATGGACATTTGACAAAAACCAAGGGGTGGGGGGTCAAATCTTACACAAATCTAATACCTTCTCTGGATGAGAATGCAAAAATACAAATTTTCAAGTACCGTGAGCATTAATGATAGTTATTTTATTGTTTTAATGGTTAGAAATAGTATTAAGAACATAAAAACAATGAAGTATTCTGAAAAAACACACACGAGATGAAAAAGAAATGAAATAAGCAAAGTTTTGATGAGAATGTGCCCAATTATCGGGCTGATTTTTTCACTGTTAATGTTCTTTTTTACGCCTAAAACAAAAACTACACATCCCATCGAAAAGTGACCAATAACAAATTCGTAGATCTTTTTTTTACGTACAAATTTTGTTGCATCATCATTTGTCTTATCTTGCATAGTTTGATCGTGAAATTGAATTTTTGGATTTTTCATTATTTTTTGTGCAACGAAAATGTGAATTTTCGATTTTTCAAGAAAATTCAAAAACTCGTTATGACTATCTTGTAGGGCGTGCAAAAAGGAACATTTTTCTTTCCTTGACTTTTTTTCGTAACGTGCATTGTTTGGCTGAAAATGTTAATTTTCGTTTCTTCTTTTGGATTTTGAAAATGCTGTAACTCTGAAAATTTTCATTTTATCGAAAAAATGTTATGAGAATAGATTGTTGGAATTTCCGAGTACTATGAACATCCGCACATATAATTTTCAAATTTTGAAAAAAAGTGGTCTCAAAAATTTTGAAAGTGCTCTTAATTTTTGAATTTTTATCAAACATGACTGGCTAACGAACCTGACCTTTATTTTAGGACACTTGGAAAGTATACCAAAGCCCAATCCAATCTGTCAATTCTTTCGAAAGTTATCGTTCTAACAGACTAAAAATCTACATACACACATCCATACAGGCAGACACATTCGTAAAAACCTGTTTTTTGGGTTCAGGGGGTCTCAAAACGTGGACATTTGACAAAAACTGGATGAGAATGTAAATAGTGATCGAGCCCTTTTTTGAAAATTCATATTTTGATATTGTGAGATTATTCCTTTATTTTTTTCTCTTTATTTGTTTATACTCTCTCCCTTTTACGGGTTTGAGAGTCTTTACATAACCATTACATGTATTCTTACAAACAAGCCTTATACTATCTTATTAACTATTTTATACAAATTGTCTTACATTGCTATTCTTATTTCTAAACGCTTGCGAATTTGCCCTAGGCTTCCGTTTCCTCTTACTATTATCAATCTCATAATTTGACTCTAAACCGCAACTCTACTTCGTAATTCTCCTTCCTTAGGAGTCATTTTTTGGCTTTTTCCTACCCTGTGGAACCAGCTCTCTCTCTCAGCTCTTCCAGCTTCTTCATCCATTCCTCTCCCTGACCATTTTCATTCAGAATCCATTTCATTCTCTCTTCTATACTCTCCCCTTCCCCTTCGTCACCTGTACACCTCTCGAAAACATGCACCCACGTTTCCTGCTCATACTTACATACCCTGCACACATTCTCTTCATCATTCATCCAGTACCTACATGCTCTAACACCCTCTCCCATTCTGAATCTTATCACTCTATTCCATTTGCTCTCCTTTTTAATCTTTTGAAGGTACTCTGGTTCCCCCTGCCTCTTCACCATTTTATACCAGCTGTTGTACCTTGAATCAACGATTTTTTCCCATCTTTCCTCTTCTTGCCTTGCCCTAATCTCTTCCTCTATTTCCTCCCACTCTCTATCCCTAACTTGCATACCCCACTCAAACCTCATTACATGCCTCTCTTCCTCCCATTTTGAACGCCCCACGTTGCCCCTCCTCTCTTTATCCATAACCTCCCGGGCACACGCTTGTGCAATTTTGCTTCCTTCTCCCCTTCTTAGTTTCTCTTCGAAGTTCCATGCTCTTTTCACTTGCCTCACCACCATTTTTTCTCGACCTATTTCTTCCCTCAGCATATAACCTGGGCAGCTCCAACTCACTCTCATAATCCATCTCAAAAATCTCTCCTGCAAACTTTCCACTCTCTTATGCTCTTTCCATCCCCAAATTTCCACTCCACAGCTTAACACTGACCACACTAAGACATCAAACATCCATACTCTCATCTTCCAGTCATTCTTAAACCTTCTTTTTCCTATACCCCATACTTGTCCCATTACTTTACTCGCACATTCTAATCTCTTTCTCACCTGCAATTCGCTTCCTCCTCTCGTTTCGAACCAAAATCCTAGGTAGCAAAACTCATCCACCAACTCTACCACCACACTATTTATCTTCCATTCATACTCTAATCTTCCCCTTTTATTTCTGAAACACATCATCTTAGTCTTGTTCACATTCACCGTTAAACCCTTTTCTCTCACATATTCTTCGAACACTCTCATCAACAGATTCATACCTCTTTCATCATCCGCGACTAGCACTACATCATCTGCATATGCTAGTGAGTACACTTTGCCTGTTCCTAGCGTTGTTCCTCCTTTTCCTTTCCTCTCCAACTTCTCCTCCAAATCTGCCAGAAGAATACTAAACAGAAGTGGGCTCAACGGACACCCTTGCCTGAGCCCCCTTCCTGTCCAGAATTCCTCTCCTTTCTTGTCTCCTATCTTCACCCTTATCTTAGTTTCCACGAATATCTCTTTTATCCTCTCTATTAATCCTTTGTCTACTCCCCTCTCTTTCATGGATGCCCATAACACCCTCCTGTTAACTGAGTCAAATGCTGCCTTAAAATCGACGAACAGTGCAACAAGTTTCCCTTTCTTTCGCCCTAGGTTCCTATTGACGAGATAGTTGAGCACGTAGATGTTATCTATGGTTCCCATCCCTTTTCTAAAACCCGTTTGATTGTGTGGTATACTTCCTTTTTCTTCCACCTGTCTTTCTAACCTCCTTCTCAGCACTTCCACATAAATTTTATATCCCACCGACATGAGTGTGATCCCTCTATATTCATCTACCCTTTTTCCCTCTCCTTTCTTAATCAGCGGTACTACCAGCCCTGTCTTCCATTCCTCCGGCCACCCTTCTCCTTTCCATACCTTATTGCAAATCTTCCACATCTCTTCTTTCACTCCTATTCCCCCATATTTCAGTGCTTCATTTTCCAACCCATCCTCCCCTGATGCCTTATTTCTTTTTAACCGAACAATTGACTCATTTACCTCTTCCCTACTAATCTCGTTTTCGCTTTCCTCGTCTCGCTCTACCGCTTTTCTTCCTTCTCCCTTCACCCTATTTTCCACACCTCCTAACAGCCCCTTGAAGTGCTTCGTCCACTCTTTCATTCCTATTTCTTCATTTATGCCCTTCCTTCCTCCTCTTTCCCTGTTTATCACTTCCCATTCCCTCCCTTCCTTTACCGCTTTCTCTACCTCTTCCATGTACCTTTCTTTTTCCTTCTGTCTTTTCTCCTTTATCATTCTTTCGTGCTCTCTCTTTCTCCTGTTGAGTTCTCCTTTTGTCATTTCCCCTTTCCTCCATTTTCTTACACTTTCCTTCATCCTTTCTTTACTTTCCCTGCATTCATCGTCCCACCAACCTCTCCTAAACCCCTCTTCTTCTCTGGGTCTCACCTCTTCCCTTACTTTATCAATCACTCCTTTAAGATTTTCTAGCAGCTTGTCTACTCCTTCCTCCTCCAAACCTCCTATTTCCTCATTTTCTATTTTTTCTTTATATTCTCTTAATTTTCCCTCCCCCCAAAAGCCCATTTTCAATTTATTTTCCCTCTTTCCTTCCCTCTTTCCCCTACCCCACTTTGAGCTACCTCCTCTCATTGTCGCAATCACCGGGAAGTGTTCTGAGCCTATCACGTCGCCAACTTCCATTTTAACCATCAACTTCCTTATTCTTTCTTCTGCCAGAATGTAATCTATGACGGTGTCCCCTATACCCGCATACGTATATTCCCCTTCTTCATCCCCCTTGGTATTGCCGTTACAAATGAACCATCCCACCTCTCCCAACAAGTCCAGAAGCCTCCTACCCTCCCGGTCCGTTTCTTTTTGCTTCGAATTTCTTATGAACATCTCCTTTTCTCTATCACCTTTTTCTTCTGTCCATTTCCTTATTGTTCTCCACCCTCCCTCTTCTCCTCTTCTTCTGTACACACATACTACATCCATCATAACTTTTCCTAATTTTATTCTCCTAACCATTGTTCCGTCCTTTTCTTCTCTATACTCTCCCTTTTCTTCCTCTACCACCAGTTCCTTTCTTACACCTGACACCATGCCACCCATTCCTCTCCCTTTTACATGCTCCTTTCTCGCTGCTTGCATCTTCCACTCATATGCTTTCGGTAATATTCTTTTCATGCCTTTCCATTCTTTCTCATCTACCCACGTCTCACTCATCATTATCACATCCCACTTCTGCAAATCTCCCCAGAATCCTTTGTCCTTGTTTTTTAGTCCTGAAACATTCCAGAACGCTACTTTCACGTCGCCCTTCTTGCATTTCTCACCTTTCTTCCTTACATTCAAGCCCTTTTGTCGTTTTGAAACCCCCCCGTGATACTTGCATTCACATTTTCCTCTCTCTGGTCTCCTTTATTCACAACCCATTTCCTACCCTCCCTCAGATCTTCTACTTTATCGTCCCAAATCCATATATCTCCGTTTACCCATATCCTATCTCTCCCGATCCTTACCCTATTACCTTTACTCCTCTCGGTCCATGCCTTTCGCTCGATTATCCACTTTCTTCTCCTTTCCCGCCACGTCAGATCATCTTCGATTCTTTCTTTTCTTCCTTTCAATAACTTCTTCTTCTCCATTACTTCATACTTTTCCTCCTCACTTCCTAGTTTCACTAAAAACACACATTCTTTCCCCTCTTCCTTCCCTCCTAGTCTTTTTATCCCTTCTACTCTGACTTGCACGCCGATGTCTCTCATCAGCTTCCCAATCTCATCCCCTTCCTTTTCCCTGTCCGCTTTCAAACCCTTTACTATTATATTCTTTTTCCTCTTTGCTCTCTCTTCCCCCTCCATTCTTCTTTCAATCTCCATCAGTCTCAAGCGCCACCTTTCATTCTGCTCATGCATTAGCCCCTCACACTCTCTCACTTCTTCCAAGCTCCCTTTCTCCTCCACTTTATGATCATTCCTTAGTTCTAGCTTGCTCACTCTTTCTTCTAACAATTTCATATCCCTTTGTCTATCCTCCTCATTCTCTCTCTGTCTATTTTCTATGCTTTCCAATTTGTTCCATACCTTCTCTTTCTCTCCTTTCCATAATGCATCCCATTCTTCCCACTTTTGTCTCACTTTTCTTACTTCGTCTTTTACCTCCTCCCCTTGCCGCTGCATATCATTCAGTCTTTCGCATGTCTCTTCCAATCTTCCGCAAGTCTCCTCTCTAAATCCCTTTATAAGAGCTTCTAATTTTCCCAGCATATTCCCTTCATCCCTATCTCTATCCGGTGTTCTTTTTTTCGTCTTAACTTTTTTAATTTCATTGCCCTTCTCCGCGTCTTCGCCCACCCTTTCTCTTTTCCTTCTATCTTCTCCCGCTTTCTCCCCTTCGCTATTCACGCTCTCGCTGCTAATCGCGTTTGCCGACTGTTGCCACCTATGTAACAGCTCTCTCGACCCCGAACTCCTTGATCTGTATCTTTCTAAATTGGTGGGCCTCCCGCGAGACCCGCGCCTATGATCCCTTCCTCGACTTGACTCTGTCATTGCCACGGGGTTCGAAGGCGTAGCAAACGTTTCATCTGCGCTCCCCTCACCGCTTGCCTCGTCTACGATGCTACCCTCTCTCTCTTTACCGCTATCTCTACTCGCTTCACTCTTCTCACCCGATTCGCTCTGTCTCCTGGAAACGCGCTGTGGACTTCGCGTAACCGGCATGTTGCTGTGCCGTGTTAACCGACCGTTGTCTCAACTCCCTCTCTCCTGTCACCACCCTTCCCCTCGTCACTTTCTAACACAATCCCAAACTTTAAAAAACTTACTCAAAACTCACCCTCTTATCCTGTTTTTTTTTTTGGCAATGTGCGGCCACCTCTACTCCTTCTCCCTTCACACCCTTCGAACTCCTACCCTCTTCCAAAAATCCCCGTATCTCGCCGAAACGAACCTAACCTCAAAATCACCTTCCGTCAATTTTTATCTTTTTTGAATAAATTCGCACTTTCTACCGCTCCCTTCATTCACACTTGCACCTCCACTCCAATCCCCTTACTCACCACACCCTCACCGTACTCACTCAACTTTTCACTTCTCCCCTGCCAAAAAATGATTGCACTCGTAAAACGCTATTATATATAAAACATGTAGTGAAGAATTTCACACGAACACTGCTGTTAAACAAAAACTGGGTCTTTTATAGAGGTTTTTGTAATCCAAATAGTGCTACAAACGCCTCTATAGAGGACCCAGTTTTTGTTTGACATAAAATTTTATTGAAACTTTTTTACTACACATGTTATGTGTATCAGCGTACATATGATTAAAAATTTAAAAAAAGAATGTCGGAAAATCAAAATTTGAACTGTAAAAAAAAGACTCGATCAATTTTGTTATCTCTCACTTAAATAATTCGGGCAAAATCAGCGAATTGAATGTATTTTTACAACAATATTTATAAATTTTTATATGCATTCTTACAACAAAATCATGCGAGTGATTTTTTTAAAAACATCGTCCAATTATCTCACAATTTTGAAATCAAAAGCTTCGATATTATTTTAAAAAATAACAATTTTTCCAATATCACCAAATGGTTACGATAGTCTTTGAAAGGATAATAATGTATTAATTAATTTGACAAATAAAGAATGCAAATGTGCTATTGAAAAGAAGGATCGGTGGCTCAAAGTTACTCTCGAATCCGGGTGAAGAAACTCAACATGTACTTGTGCTATTCGATTTCAGGAAATCAGACTGCAGAAAGACCGAGGATTCTCATCAGCAAAAACACATCTGCGCAGATGTGTTTCTTTTATCAGGATCTGAGGGCTCAGCACTATCCCAAATCCTCGATTTCGTGTAGATATGTTAAAATTTCTGCAGATGTATTGTTT
>CAKNXH010064428.1:64357-95415 GCA_932178445.1 Andricus quercusramuli | reverse complement strand
ATATATATATATATATATATATATATATATATATTGAAATCATATATATATAAAATCATATAAAAAAGTCATTTTTGATAAAAATGTAGTTGTACAGTTTCTTCATCAGGACGGCAGAGCGGAGCGAGTACCAGCGAGGAAGAAAGGGATTTAAATCAGAAAGTTTTTGTACAGTGAAACGGGAGTGTAAAGGAAGGAAGACAAGGGAAAAGTATAGGAAAACTGTAGAAGAGGAGAGATGGAGAGCGAACAGCATGGGATCGATTCAGGCGTTCCTCAAAGGGCAGAGAATAGAGAGAGATAAAGAGTGGGGAAGCAGTGAAGACAACGAAGATATAGGGTCAAGCTTGAAAAATACAAAAATGTTCAGACCGCCGCCGAAAAAACATAGTTTTGTAGAGAAGGATGAGAATAATAAGAAGGAAACAGGGACAGAAAGAGACAGAGCTGAGGCTAAAGGTCCGATGGAAGAGAAAAGATTGAAAGAAATACGCGAAATGATGATAGAAGTAATGGGGATGCATGAAGAAAAGCAAAAGAAAGAGGGAGAGGAAACAAGGAAAAAATTAGGCGGGAAATGGTCGAATTTAGGAAAGAAATAAGGAAATGGCAAGAAGTCAGGGAAAAGCTAAGAAAAAAGATACACACGTTTGAACAAAGACTAGAAAAGCAGGAAGAGGCTGAAAAAAAGGTAAAGGAGTTGGAAGGTAGGATTAAAAAAATAGAAAGCTCAAACCGGGAGTTTGGAGGTGGGGGATTGGGAATAAGGAGAAGGAAAGGTTAAGAAAGACAAAGAATAGAGAAGACAGAGGGAGAGAAGAAAGAAAAAGAAGCATAGTGACAAAGGGTCTAGATTAAGAGGGGAATGATCTGAAGGGAGGAATGAAAGAAGTGCTAAAAAGGATTGATCCTAACGTAGAGATAGAGGAAGTGAGAAGTGTAGGAAGCGAAGAGCGAGGAAGGGAGAGAATGGTACTGGTGAAACAAACGAAATGGGAAGATAAGAGAGAAGGGATGACAAAGCAGTTATATGGAAGTTCGGAGACAACGGAGGATGATTTCACATGGGTAGAAAGAAATATGCAATATAAGTTAAGGAAAAGAGCGGGAGAGGAAGGAAAAAAGGGAAGAAGAACATGGGTTGAGCATGGGAGAAAACAAAAGGAGTATGGTGAGATTGAGAGGAGGACAGGGAAGAGTTAGTGAAAAATGAGGTTTCTGGAAACTGGAAGAGAGAGCAACAAGACATATAGAAATAAGAAATAGAAGGGGAAAACGAGAAACGAAAGTAGGGAATATTGGAGGATATGCTACTGGAATATACCAGGCTTGAAGCGGAAGGATAGAGAGTTAATGAGAAATTTGATACAATGGGATGTAGCAGAAATGATGGAGACATGGCTAGATGGACAGGGATCGGAAAGAGTAAGGGAAAGATTACGAAGACGTTACAAATTGCAGGTTCAAAATGCAAAGAGAAAGAAGAAAAAAGGCAGAGCAACGGGAGAAATGCTAATGGGAGTAAGGAACTAATGTATAACACAGAAGGATAAAAAAGAGATAAACGGACAAAAAGAAGAGTTAATAGTAGAAGAGATAAATATGAGAGGAGAGAGGTGGTAGATAATGGGGGTTTATGTGGACGGTGATATGCTGAACAAATCAGAAAAAGATGAGAGAACTGATGGGAGAAAAAAACCAAGAGATTAGGCTTATAACAAAAAGAAATTTTAGTGCGAGAATAGGCGATAAAGGAGGAAGGGAATGGGGTGGAGATCGAAGAAGAAAATGCAAACACAAGATGCTGAATGGGGAGGGAAAAAAAATCGTTAAAGAGCCTAGAGGAGATGGGATGGTTTATCCGAAAAGGAATATAGTCCTATAGAAATATATAAAATATAGAATATAGTAAAAAAGTGGTAAGAGAGAAGGTCAAAAAACTAGAGGTAGGGAATTATATAGATTCGGATCACTTTCCCATAATAGTGACATTAGAGGGAGACAAAAGTGATAACAATAAGGCTAAAAAGGAAGCAAAGGTAAAAAGAGCAGGAAGAGGGGATTGGTCAATGGAATGTAAAGAAGAGTTCAAGGAAAAGATCAGGAATATCAAAATGGGAGAAGGACATGTGAACGAGGTGGAAATATTGATAGGAGAAATAAAAAGAATATCAGAGTGCACAAGCAAAAAAGTTGAGAGTGAAGGATGGGATAGAAGTGGATGGGATGAGGAATATAAACAGAAGAAGAAGGAAGTGAGAGAGGTATTAAGAAAATGGAGAAAACGGACAAGTAGCGAAGAAAAATGTGGGAGAAAAAAGGAGTGTGCTGAGTTGTGTGATCGTAAAAAAGAGGAGATATATAAAAGGTTTGAAGAAGAAGCGGAGAAGGCTAGGACGGAAGAAGAGGGTTGGAAGGTAGTAAATAAAGATAGAAGAAGAAGGAAAAGAGTAAAACAGGATATTGAGATGGTAGAATGGAAAAAATATCTCATGGAATTACTAGGAGGGGTAGAGAAGAAAGTTAGGAAAGGAAGAAAATATGGTAGGGAAACATATGAGTAGGAGAACAGTACAAGAGAAGAAATAGTCAAGGTATTAGGGACGATGAAAGATGGAAAGACCCTGGTATATATCAGATTCCAAATAAAGTCTGGAAATATGGGAGGACAGAAGTAAAGTAATGGGTATGGATAATGTGCAATATATTATAGAGAGGAGAGAGGTGGCCACAGTTATAAAAGGACGGAGTAGTGGTACACACAGTGAAGAAAGGCAAAGGTGAGGAGGTTAACGATTATAGAGGAGTGACACTAATGACAACATTATATAAAGTATATGTGACTATTTTATTGGAGTGGTTAAAGAAAGAAGTTGAGGCAAAACGATAGAGCCACCGAATCAGACAGGGTTTATTAAAGGGACGGGGGTGATGGACAACTAGTAAATAAGAGGATTAAAAGGGAGAAAGGGGCTATGATAGCAATGTTCGTGAACTTGAAGGCGGCGTTTGACACATTAGACTGAGGCGAGATAAAAAAGTTATGATGAGAAAGTTGATAAGACGGAGATTAATAAAGAGATTATCGGAAATTTTTAGAGAGACAAGAAGCAGGTAAAGTTAGGAGAACAATTAGAAGATAGTTTGTGGTTGATGAGAGGAGTATGGCAAGAATGTTCTCTGGGCCCACTTTTATTTTATATATTAATATCAGACTTAGAAGAAGAAATGAAGAGAAAAGGATGGGGAGGAGTCAGGATAGGGAAAGAAAAAATATATATATATATATATATATATACTGATATACACAGACGATATAGTGTTGATGGCAGAGGATGAAGAAGGGATGGATGGCTCAATTACAGGATTAAAGAAGTACTTAGATGGAAAAAAGTTGAATTTAAACTGTAGAAAAGACAAAGATAATGAGGTTTAGAAAAGGAGGGGAAGAAGGAATGAATGAACGGGGAGATGGAATGGAATGAATTTAGAAGAGGTATAAAAGTTTAAATATCTGGGATATACCTTGCAAACAAATGGAGATCATTATGATAAATTTAAATTTTAAATTTAAAGATTTTTCGGGTTTCAATCGTGTGCGAAACTATGAATGTTGCCGACGTTTCGTGAACATTGCAGTTCACTTCTTCAGGGCAGACCTGAAACTGAAGTTTCAGGTTTGTTGTTCTTATATACATATGTATTCTCTACGATGCCTATGATTGGCCAGAGCGCCCCATGGTGGGGACTAGTTGAACTTGATTGCCCAATCAAGTCTTTTTTTTTTAAAACCCGGGAGGACGGAAAGCCAAATGGGATTGGAATTATATCCATTGTCCCTATTGATGTTATTAGGGTGTTCTAAGATTTCGATTGCTTCTTTATGTTTTCTTGGAAAAATATTGTACGTTTTTGCGATGACGGTTGTTTTGTCAAATAAAATGCTATGTCCTGTTTCGATATGATGCTCAGCTACTGCTGATTGCGTGAAATATTTTAGCCTGACTTTACTCTCATGTTCCCTTACACGTTGACTTACCGCCCTCCCGGTTTCTCCAATATAGACTTTGCCACACGAACAAGGGATTTTATATATTCCTGGATCACTGAAAGGTTCCTCTTTATCTTTAGGGTTGTTTGAAAGTTGTCCTATTTTCGCAGGTGGCTTAAATATAGTTTGGATATTGTGTTTGTTGAGAATTCTTCCTATTTGTTCTGTGACACATTGAATGTAGGGTAGGATGGTGGTCGTTTTTCTCTCTCTTTCTTTAGTAGGTTGTGTTGACTTGTTTTCTTGAAAATATTTTCTTATTGCTTTATTAATTTGTTTGTCTGTGTAATCGTTTGGTGTTAGGATTTGTTTAACATTTTGTAATTCCTTCTGTAAGTTATCTTTATCTGTTATGGAGACAGCTCTGTATACAAGGGAATTGATGACCGATTTCTTTTGAGATGGGTGGTGGTGGGAGGAGGAATGCAAGTATCTGTTTGTATGCGTGCATTTTCTGTAAACTTCATGTCCTAATGTGTTATCGGATCTTTTATAAACTAGTACGTCTAAGAAAGGTAATTTTCCGTTTAGTCCCAGATGACAAAAGTCTCGTCAACGTAACGGCACCAAAATTCCGGTTTAAGCTTGGATGTTTTTAAAGATTTTAGTTTCTAGATTTTCCATAAAAGTTTTGGCTATTACAGGTGAGATTGGAGATGCCATTGCTGCTCTTGGGGTTGGTTCGTAGAATTGGTTATTGAAAGAGAAATAGGTATTAGTGAGACAGTGTTCTATCAAAGGTGTGAAATTGGAGGGGAAGTCTGTAAAGGATTTAATAATATCGATTGTATCAAAGATTGGTACTTTTCTAAAGAGAGATACTACGTCGAAACTTACTAGGATGTCTTGGGGTTGAATGTGAATCTGTTGCATTTTTCTGATGAAGTCAAAAGAGTTTTGGGCGTGTGTGATAGAGTTTCTTGTGAAAGGCTTCAGTTTTTTGGCGAGAAAGCGTGCTAGGTTGTAAGTTGGTGAGTTTATTGCGCTGACGATCGGTCTGAGCGGGATGTTGTTTTTGTGAATTTTTGGGAGTCCGTAAAGTTCTGGAGAGATGGGATTAGTAGGTTTTAATTTAGATATTGTATCGCTGTCAAGATTTGAGTCTTTTAGGATGCTTTTTGTTTTTCTGGCTATTGTTTTTGTGGGGTCTTTTTTAAGTTTTTTATATGTATCGTCAGTAAGAAGGTCCATGATTTTGTTGTTATAGTCTTTTTTATTCACTATTACTGTTGTGTTGCCTTTGTCTGCGGGTAATATTATGATGTCTTTATTCTGATTGAGTTCTTTAATAGCTGTTTTTTCTTGTTTTGTTAAGTTTGAGGAGGGAAGAAATTCGTAATTACCTAAATTTTAAACTAAATTTTCGAAATATGATATTCTTGAAATTACTGACATTATAAATACAAAACTCCAGAAATTTCAAATTTCCGAAATTATTAAACTAGAATTTTCAAATCACAAAAATTTGTCAAACAGCCCTGCACAGCTGTTGCTTATATTTTATATTTTTCTTTTTTATACTTCAAGTTATGTTAACTGCGAGCTTTTGTTAGGAGCTCCGAATGCGTAGGTAGGGGGTTCGAACCCACAGCGAATAATAATTTTAATACCGTGCAATTATTTGTTTAGTTATTGTTTGTGTAATAGTAAATAATTATGTACTTAAATATGCGAACAAATATTAAAGCATAATAATAATAATAATGATAATAAAAAAGATTCTTTGTAGGCTAAAAATCAACCATGATGTTATAGAACTGTTCTCTATAGTTTCAAGCCTTCTCCGATGTACACGGAGAGAAGTAAACCAGAGCGGGTGCATTTTTCACCGTAACCGTTGCTGCGCCGACCACAAGAGTTCTGCAGAAAAATCATGTTGTGGCTGAGCAGCGACGGTGACAGTTGATGACGGAAATATTACTCCTACGCCGTGATAGTCACTGCGCGCCACCGTAAAAGATTCTGCAGCGACTGTTGCGTCCGTCGCAGTAACAGTTACTGCCAGATTCCCGATCCGTTGCGGTTACCACCGTAATGGGATTGGACAGTCTGAAGTCTAACGATATCAATTGATCGTCGTCAAGCGTACTCGAATGTTTTTGTCTCGCTGTCACAAGCGTCGAAATTTATTATATTTTCGAGTCATTGTTTGTGAGTTAAGCGTGTAAGTGGCAGAGCCCAAAATCTGGCTTTTGGCTATCAAATGAGCCTTCAATGAGCCCTTAATTATGGCAAAGGTCTTACGTTTTCTAGGCAAAGTGGTAGTTCCAGGTTTACCCACATCGAAAAAAACGGTGCGCGTAGTAATGCTTGCGGAATAAACCGTACCTATCACTGCGAGTGGAGTAACTATAGCTACGCTGCGTATTACGGTCACGCTCCAGAACGGTTGAGGTTCGCCCGCAATGGTTCATGCGAGCGCAGCAACAGCTTCTGCCTCCCTCCCACTCGCAAGTTCTGCGCGACGGCAGCGGACTTGGCAGTAACGGTCGCGGTTAACTCCTCTCCGTGTAGACTGTATATTAGCTGAACTTTTAGATTTTCTAGAACTATTCTACGTTTTTCGCATCCTGCCTCCTAATAGAGAATACGTCACCTCATCCTTTACATTTTAGAGAACTCTGTATTACATTTCGTAGAATAGTTCGATGCAATGTAAAATCAAGAAGATTTTAACTTTTAATAAACTACCCGTCGTATCCTCTACTATAGGACTAGTTCTATAAAATTTGTGAAATTTTTTTTTCCGTGCACCATTAACTAATACAGTAAAAACATCTCTAACCATCCTCTCAGCAATGAAATTATTTCAGCGTTATCTAAAGGACATAATTTTTCAGTCGCTCCCTCCATAATCCCAAAACAAGAAATCATCAGTAATTTGGAATCCACAATATATACCCTTCCGCCCGAAAAAGCGAATGACATACGGCGTAGGACAGCCAACATTTTACGCGAAGCCCAACTTCCCTCCTCAAACTTAACAAAGCAATAAAAACAGCTATTAAAGAATTCAATCAGAATAATTACATCATAATATTACCCGCAGACAAAGGCAACACGACAGAAATAATGAATAAAGAAGACTATCACAGCAAAATCATGGACTTTCTTACTGACGATACATATAAAAAACTTGAAAAAGACCCCACAAAAACAATAGCCAGAGAAACAAAAAGCCTCCTAAAAGACTCAAATCTTGACAGAGATACAATATCTGAATTAAAACCTACTAATCCCATCTCTCCAAAACTTTACGGACTCCAAAAATTCACAAAAACAACATCCCACTCAGACCGATCGTCAGCGCAATAAACTCACCAACTTACAACCTAGCACGCTTTCTCGCCAAAAAACTGAAGCCTTTCACAAGAAACTCTATCACACACGCCCAAAACTCTTTTGACTTCATCAGAAAAATGCAACAGATTCACATTCAACCCCAAGACATCCTAGTAAGTTTCGACGTAGTATCTCTCTTTAGAAAAGTACCAATCTCTGATACAATCGATATTATTAAATCCTTTACAAACTTCCCCTCCAATGTCACACCTTCGATAGAACACTGTCTCACTAATACCTATTTCTCTTTCAATAACCAATTCTACGAACAAACCGCAGGAGCAGCAATGGGATCTCCAATCTCACCTGTAATAGCCAGCGTTTTTATGGAAAATCTAGAAACTAAAATCTTTAAAAAAATCCAAGCTTGAACCGGAATTTTGGTGCCGTCACGTTAACGACACTTTTGTCATCTGGAGACATGACTAGACTAACTAAACAAATTTTTCGATTCCATCAATCAAATACACCCTAATATCCAGTTCACTATGGAAATTGAACAAAACGGAAAATTACCTTTTTTGGAAGCACTAGTTTATAAAAGATCCGATAACACATTAGGACATGAAGTTTACAGAAAACCCACGCATACAAACAGATACCTGCATGCCTCCTCCCACCACCACTCATCTCAAAAGCAATCGGTCGTCAATTCGCTTGTATACAGAGCTGTCTTCATAACAGATAAAGATAACTTACAAAGGGAATTACAAAATGTTATACAAATCCTAATACAAAACGATTACACAAACAAACAAATTAATAAAGCAATAAGAAAATACACTCAAGAAAACAAGTCCGAACAACCTACTAAAGAAAGAGAGAGAAAAACGACCAACATCCTACCCTACATTCAAGGTATCACAGAGCAAATAGGAAGAATTCTCATCAAACACAATATCAAAACGATATTTAAGCCACCTGCGAAAATAAGACGACTTCTAAACAACCCTAAAGATAAAAAGGAACCTTTCAGTGATCCAGGAGTATATAAAATTCCTTCTTCTTGTGGCAAAGTCTATATTGGAGAAACCGGGAGGGCGGTAAGTCAACGTGTAAAGGAACATGAGAGTAAAGTCAGGCTAAAACATTTCACGCAATCACCAGTAGCTGAGCATCATATCGAAACAGGACATAGCATTTTATTTGACAAAACAACCGTCATTGCAAAAACGTACAATATTTTCCCAAGAAAACATAGAGAAGCAATCGAAATCTTAAAACACCCTAATAACACCAATAGGGATAATGGATATAATACTAATCCGATTTGGCTTTCCGTCCTCCCGGGTTTTTAAAAAAAGACTTTTTTGGCCAATCAAGTTTAACCAGTCCCCACCATGGGCGCTCTGGCCAATCACAGGCGTCGTAGAGATTACATTAATAAGAACAACATAACCTGAAACTTCAGTTTCAAGTCAGTCCTGAAGAAGTGAGCTTCAATGTTCACGAAACGTCGGCAAAATTCATAGTGTCGCACACGATTGAAACCCGAAAAATCTTAACATTTTCAATTTAAATTTATCATAATGAATCATCATGAAAGTATTAAATCTATTATTGAATGGATATCATAGAGCTCATATAAGAGAAGGGATCAAAAAGCAACAGGGGTAATGATATGGAGATGGAAAGAACGGAAAGAGATTGAGAGTTTACAAAAAAGGTATATAAGGTGGACGTTAGGGGAATTAACGAGGTGGGAAGAAGAAAGGAGGGAATTCTTTAATGCTAGAGATATAGAAGACGGGACTGGAGTAAATTATGAAGAATTGGAAAAAAGAGAGAGGAAAATACAATTAGTAGAAAGATGGGGAATAATTCGGAAATAAAAATATAATAAATGGTGTATGATGGTAAAAAGGAAGGAGTACCAAAGTATTTATAAAAGGGATGGGGAGAGAGAAGATGGACAAGAATAGCAAGATTCAAATTGGGAAACGAGGTAAGGGAAGGGTTGTATAAGGAAACGAAAGAGAACAGAAAGTGCAGAATCTGTGAATGGGAAGAGAAAACATGGGAGCAGGTATGGAAAGGATGTAGGATAGGAATGGAAGATCAAGGAAGCTGGCAAGAGATTGTGGTAACGATTCTAGGGGAGGATGGCTTGGTGGAAGAGTGGATGAAGGGGTTGGAGTGGGCTAGAGGAGCGAATGAGAAAGAATGAAAGAATGCATGTAAAAAAAAGGGAGAAATGGTAGAATTACACTCTCGCTTTCGGTCGCTCGCTCACTCGTTCGCTAGGATCGTAAGGATTGGAAGTCATGCAAATCCTTAGGGGACACAATATGAATAAAGAAGAAGTATCTGTATTTTTTTTTGTAGTTGATTCTATACCAATCTATTAAGATTATTATATTTTTCAAATAGGAAAATAAAACAATCCAGAATATTAAAATGTATCTATAAATTGACTTAATTCAAAATATTCCTTTTTACAAAAATCTTTTGATAAAAAAGAAAGAAAAAAAGATTTATTACAATAAAATTGAGGTAAGATTATTTAAACTCAATTTGAAGAAATCTTAAATTATTTATCAGCAACCCTGTAGATTGGAAAGAATCATGAGTTTAGTGTCTCTTTGTTTTGAATTTTATTTTTTGATTATGAATCATTTTCTAGCTTCTTGCGAAAATTATTCAAGATAAACTGAACTTCATTTCCATCTGAATTCAAAAAAAAATAAGTATCTCGTTAACGAACTTGAAATTCCTTTTTGGAACCTCAATACATTCATTTAGGTAATCAAAACATACAGAAACCGAAAAAATATTATGATTTTCGGAAACGGCGAGAGCGGAAACGGAAAGATCCATTAAAAATTAGTGATCGAAAATATCGATGATTCCATGAATGAGAATGTAGTTAAGAATATATAGTGATAGTTTCAAAAGTAATGTTTTTTTTTCGCTGAAAGATCTCGTTTTTCTATTTAGTGAACTTCATTCTGATTTTCAAACTTTATATTGGTAGCCATCATCCTTTCTTTGGGCGACTGTGGTTTGTTCGTTTTCTTCCCTGTGCACCTTACACTTGGTCGATCAGCTTGCACCAGTTCGTGTATGGTTCACGCTTGGTATGGGTATGGGATCTAAAAAGGTAGACCTTGTTTGGAAATAAGATATGAATTTTTGGCACTGACGGCAGAGATTTCCAATCGGGTTTTTCTCAGTGTGCTTTTAGGTCCGTTAAGCTGGCAGGACCACATTGCAAAAATGGACTAAGAACCTATAGGGAATTTAGGGCCCATTTAGGGATAATTTGGTGCCCTATTGCCAAATTTAATGTTCTGCATTTAAACAAGAAAGCGGTGGTCATGTTCGCCTAACGTTAAGATAAATGAACCACACATAGAAAAAAAATGTCTGAATATTTCTTCACTCTATAATATAGGAGTCATTTAGGGCTCATCTAATGCCCTATTCCTGAATTTAATGCTCTGCAATTTTTAGAATAAAGCTGTGGCCATGCTAGCTCAAGGTTAAGCTGGCAGGACCACAGATAGAAAAAAAACTACTTAAACGGAAAAAATAAGTCTTGGAAAATTTCCTAGATTAGTGCTTAACTTTTGGATAAGCCATCATTTTTATAAAGTCTCGTATACTTTTCATGAAGTAGTCATAATTTTTCATGGAATAATAAAGAAAAGTCATGGAAGTTTTCAAGCACAGTCAAGGAACAACAGTCTTGGAATTCTTATCGTACTGTTTACAAAGAAAATGTATACAGTTATGAAACAGCTATAAAAAAACTCTTCATATTTTCAAAGACTGGAATTGAAGAAGTGCGTGATTCAGAAACAAAGAACTTGAATACGAGTCAGGAAAACACTCCATGACTATCTGCGAGAATTTGTAGAGGCGCGCTCAGTGGAGCTTAGTGAAAAGTTCACATTGGTATGAGAGTAGTATAGTGGACACTGGATGAAGATTCAATGCTCCCAAACCTCGGATCTCTTTCCACTGCGCATGCGTCAAGTCGGAAACCAGATTGTTTACCATTGGCTTGGTTATTTAAAATGATTAAATGTGCAAATAAATTGTTTACAGCAAAAAGTAATTGTAAAACGAATAAAGATATTAAGAATGATTTAAAATGATTATTTATGATAAAGAAGGTATGCCTTTCTTCGAATTTGAAATCGATCGTTTATTTTTACAACTGGTCGCATAAAGACTCAAATCTCCAAGATTTAGATGGGATGACAAATTTTATTCACTTGCTACCTTCTTCTGGTAGATATCAAATTCCTTGAACAAAGTTGCACGATTGTTTCTTAAACGAACATTTGCGGGCTTCAACATTTTTAGTGGTATCAAGTATTCCTACGTCTTTCTCCATCTTCGCAATGTTACTTATGATACACTTATTCCTATTCAAAATAAATTAGAAGATGGCTATTATTACATTACAAAAAACTGGATGTAAGCAGAATTTATTTTCAAGTTCGTATTTCTGTATATAAAATATTTATAAATATATAAAAATAAAATATAAGAATGTGTCTCATAATAGAATAAAATGTGTTTGTTTTTTACTACAAAAACATTCGCATAAAACCCATATTCACATTTATAATTTTGATAAATAATAAAAAGTTGTTTAGAAGTTAATCGAGTCACCACTAATACTTCTTGAAACACTGATATTACGAATCGAATATCTGGGTTACTTTTTTCAAAAAGATACACAACAATTGTTTAAACAATTCCCTTATTTATTTAACACAATTTATTATTCTGACATAGAATCTAAAATACTTTTCGTGGATTGCTGTTAAAATTGCTATTTCTCATCAAAAATTTCATTTAAAATAACAATTTTTTTAATAACAATCTATAAAAAGTATTTTCCAATCCACCTCAATGATTATTTTATCTTTTAAGAGTGTCAATGCAAGTAAGTTTTTGCCCAAGTTTAAAAAGGTTGTCTATCAAAAATTTATTGATATAATTTGGTAAACACTTTGAATTAGCCCCACGTGAACCCCAAATTCCCTATAGGTTCTTGGTCTATTTATGCAATGTGGTCATGCCAGTTTAACGGACCTCAGTTTTTACTGAAAGTCATATTTAATAAAATAGTATATTGTGTCACGACTCAGCAAACCACGGCTTTGACGTCCGAGGTCGATGGTTGCAGGACGAGGCGTACATGCGCGCGCCGAAGGCGCGCGCATAGCCGAGTACTATAAACATCGGCTGAGGACGTCAAAGGTTTGCTGGGAATGACACACGATATTTTATGCAAAATGGAATGGTTTGCGTATGTTAGTGTAGGGTACTAGGGGGCCCAGGGGCGGAGCCCCGGCGGGGGGGGGGGCAGAGCCCCCCGCAAGGAAAGAAACACCATTTCAAAAGAATACTGCGCAACAGTGCTGTGCTACAAACATCAGTGACATGTGCCGCGCATGCGTCACTTTAAAGAAAGGAGCGAGCATGGCAGCGAGGCAGCGAGTAAAGACCTTGAGGCCGCGCCGTCAAAGTATGATTTTGCGGCCGGCAAAGGATACTTTTACGGCCGAGGCTGGTAAAAATCCCCTCTCCCATCCCTCTCCGACAAAAGAATACTTCGCTTCCTATAAACGCGTACGTAACGATACGAAAACCGTCCGGTTTTGCATAAATTAAGTTTTCTTCCTTCTCTAAATTGTAAGTGTCAGACAATCTATCCCCAAAATCAGATTTTATGTAGATACTAAACTCAATTACTTCAATTTCCCCCAATTATTTTTTTTGCACAAATTTGAGCAAATTCGACAAATTTAATATAATGGCGATTTGAGTAAATGAATGCTAGGTTATGTAGTTATTCAGAGGGAGAAAATTATGTCAAATTATAATTCGAATAAATGTAAGAAATAAGAAGTAGAAATTGGTGCAAATGAATATTAGGTTATGTGGAAATTCAGAAAAATGACTTACGTTAAATACATATTGAGAAAAACAGAAATGGTGTGAAATGAAAATTAGGATAAATAAATATTATGGGGAACAGAAATTCGCAAATATAAAAATGATGCCAAATGAAGTTTCGGTATAACATATATTATGATAACTGGTAGTTAGGATAAATAGGAGTTATGACAACACCTGAAAATTCGATGAAAATAAAAATTAGGACAAATGGCTGTTCATCAACTTCATTTTCGGTCAAATAAAACTTAGGTTAAATGGTGCTTTTTGTCCATAACCTGCATCGAATTTTTGCCTCTGAGGGCTAGAAAAGCGGAAGCAAAGCGGCGTTTTGCGTCTGAAGACTAGGAAAGCTGGCGGAAAAAGCTACTTTCCGCCCGCTTCATTTCCGGGCGAAAAAACTTACATTACGCACACTTTACATGCACGAAAAAAACAGACTTTCGGTGCAGATTGAGTAAAAAACTTTTTCTCGTTACTTGCAGCTATGAAAAGAACGTGCGCTAACAAAAGATTTGCCAATAGCGCTTTGGAAATTTCCGAATAAAAAAGTCCATAAAAAATTGTAACTCTTTGAAAAAAATCACCAGATTTTTATCTTCAATGATTAAAATATTCATTTTAAGGGTAGATTATACCCTTGATATGTAAATTGTAGAAGTTATAACACAGGCTAATTCTATGATGTATTAGAATATACAATCGTTTAATTACATTCAGTTTTCATGAATTATTTATGTCAGCATATGAATAATTGCTCATTTGAATTTAAGGTCACGATTCTTTATAATTATGTACATGTAATTAAGAAGATTGAGTGCCCGTTATTTTGAGAAAGCTAATTTTCTTCCTCGAAACATTACTGCAGTGGTAAGAAAGTGAGAGTTTTAAAACTTATATGCCCTTTATTAATAACTGGAAACAGACTAACTTACCGTCACGTGCCTAAAAAAATTGGCTACCGCACCTGATGAGAATAAAGATTAATGGTATAATAGTAATAATATAATAATATAGATTAACAATATGCTTTTTATTTTTTCATGACCAAATAAAAGTGGATACATATACATGTCGTAGCCCAGGGGTCTCCAAAAGTAGATCCTGTATCTACTTGGGATCCCAGGCCAGTAGGTCGGATCTACTCTGCTCTGGTCCAGAACTGTCAAAATCCTTCGCCTGATTCGAGCCTCTTGAAACCCTTTAAAAAAAGGGGTCCATCATGTTCAAATTTCAGAACTGAGCCCTTCCAATAGGGACTTTTTTCCGAGAGGTCATAAATTTGCTCTCAGTTTTCCTTCGAAAAAAAATGGTAAATCTTGAAAAAGGTCGTGCGATCCTGGGTCACGCTGCACCTGTGGATTGTGGAGACCCCTGTCGTAGGCTGTTCGGAAAAACAGGCCGTTAGTTATCTAGATTCTAGACCATTAGTTAACGGCCAGCCATGAGAAAACTCTTCTATTTAACTGTTACGTTTTCTCCATATCGGCTAAGGAGGTTTTAGGCATTTAGAAAAATCGGAAAGTTGAACTTAAAATGGGTAAAAGCTCTAATCTCTAATGTATCTCGGCGATGGGTACTACAGAGGGTTTGCAGTGCAGACCGTGCGTCTTTTTGAACAAGACTGTACGGCCAGCGCTCGACTCGGCCGAAATAATAGGTCGCTCGACGGCACGGTCAAGGGGCTGGGTGCGAACCCCGTGGTAGCTGTTACCCCTTACCCTGTATGTACATGGGAGCTCTGTGTACGTGCACTCTCCGTTTTCAAAGCACAATGTCGCGTTTTTGCAAAACACATACAAAATTGAACCAGGCTTCACTGCGGGTTACAATACAAAATTCAATTTTTATTTTGAAATAAAATAAAATCATCCTTCCAAGATATTAAGTTTATGGGTACACAAAGTTCCATTCCATTCTACACACATTTATCTCATTAAAACTATAGGTTATAATCACAATTCACTATTTTGCAAAAACGTGACGTTTTCCCTTCAAACAATTAAAAACTGGCGCAGTGACAGCCACCTTGCGAACCAGCAGTGGTCTCCCAGGGACATTTGATCTTCGCGCAAAGTAACCAAAACGGTTGGCCGCCTACATTCCGAGCACCGATCAACCGAGAAACTACTAGCCATTGTTTTCACTTTAAACGTTTAAAAGCTATCCTATTGAAGCCGAGAAGACCTAGAGCAAATTCAGGTAGAGCTACTCTTGCTATTAACAAAAATCTGAAAACTAAAAACATTTGTGTACACGGTCACGAGGATTGAGCGTTTCGGTTCGGGTGAAAGATATCGTACGTATGTATATAAGGTGATGTTTAGAGGATAAAATAAGATTTTAAATACACCTTTACCTCGATTCGCCCATTCCTTAAACTGAACCAGTAAAAATTTCACTGGCTGAATCAGTATTTTTTATCACTGGTGAACCAGTGATTTTTTGGTTTTGACTGGGTGAAACAGTAAGTAACTCAATTAAACACCCCACGCGATCAAGCCATGAACCTCTGTTCGTTCGTGCGTGTCACGTCGTTGCATTTTAAGAGTTCACGTGTTACTTGAAACTGCTGAAAACGTATTGTGCTGTTAGAAATATTTGGGGCCCCCTTGCAATTAGGGAATATAATATCTTTCGTCTTGAAGTGGGAAGGCCCCTTGGCCACTTCGATTTGAGCGAAGCGTTGACGAAATGGCTTATCTTATTGTACAAAATTCAGAGAAAATGTAATTTATGTGCCCAACTAATATTATAATTTTAACTGGAAATAAATAATTCCCGTTATTACTTTCGCTGTGCAAAATCGTACGAATTCCGCAGTTCTTATTTCAGTATTTTCAAATTTGAAAAAGTAATGTTCAAAATGTCATTATATGTGTTCTAAATTTCAGGATTCAATAGATTTTTCTTCCTCATATAGGAAGCTTTGTAATGGTAACATTTTCCAAAAATTTTAAATTCATTCAAATCAACCCTCTCTAATTTAAAAGTTTCTAATACAATGTTCTAAGCAATTGTCCGGATGTGTGTGTGGATGTATAGATGTGTGGATGTATAGATGTGTGGATGTGTGTGTGGATGTCACGCTTTTTTGTGAACACAATAACTAGAAAACGGTTCCAGATAAATTGATGAAATTTGGAGAACTTATTTTCCTCACTTATATCTTGAAACTGACCGGAGGATTTAAAAAAATATTTATTCGATTTTTTTAAGCACTCAATAATATTTTAAAAATCGGTTTTTTATAGCAAAACATTTTTCACTCGCATAATTCGAAGTTAATACAAGAATATGAAAGATTCCTTGATACCAGGGCGAATCGATTTACCTATAATATCAATATATTTATCATCATACCTTAATCGAATATTCGACTTTCGACGCCTGTGGAGCGTTTCGAAAATCGAATTTTCAACCAAAATGGTGACGCCATTTGCATTTATCTGTCACTTTCTTCCCTAGGGTTGAAAATTCGATTGTCGACCCGCTCCACAGTCATCTCAAGTCGACTTTTCGATTATCGATGTGATGAAAAATGGTATGCATGACTCGGGCCGAGGCACGAAGGAATAGTAAGGAGTGGTATCACCGTATGTGTTCGGTGAGCCGAGGTGGGACAAGTGACGTCCAATAATTCGTTAATGCTAGCTACGAATGAAAACTCGAATGCTCCCCAGTGCACATGCGCAGAGCTGTTTTCGCAGTCACATGTTATACCCACTAACCTATGTTATATTTTGAAATCTAGATGCACATGTAAGTTATCTCCGGCTCTTGCAGTCAGCCGCGTTGCTTTGGGCTAACTCCCCAATGCAACGAATTATGCGGTTACGACACAAGTATCGCGCAGTGCCACCCACAATAGGCCTCTCTCGGATGGAGGTCATCGTTCAGTTGAGAGTGGTAATAGGAACGAACCGAGGCGACGACCAGGTAATGACTCCGGACAAACGCGAGAACATCGATTTAAATGGTCGGACCAATTCAGGAGGGACCTTCTTACCTGTTAGCAAAGATAGGGCCGCAACACATGGCCTAGCAACACTAACACCTCTGGCGCTTAAAAGTCGTATACAGGAAGCAGAACATACGCTCCTACTAAGAGAACATGCTGAGAAACCCCTTCATGGTAAGTTCTACGGCATCATACGTAGAGAAGAGCTCTCGATGGGTCTGTCCAACATGTTTCTCAAGTCTGCTGGATTGAGATCGGAGACCGGGGGATTTCTTTTTGCCTGTCAATACGGCGTCATAGACACCTAAGTTTACCGCGAGCGCATAATGAATGTACCTGTACGCGATACCAACTGCCGAGCATGCAAGCAAGAGCCAGAAACACTTGGACATATTCTCAGTGGATGCTCTAAATATGCACGCTACGCGTACATAGAGAGACACAATCCAGCTCTAAAAGTGGTATATTACCATCTTAGGCATTTCTATGGTGTTGATCTATTGCCCGTCTTGCCATACGCCCAGGGGGAACTTGACTCAGTTGTGGAGAATGATCAATGTAAGATCTACTGGAATTTCTCATTCTCCACCACTCAACGTATCAGTGCTACGAAGCCTGACATTGTCCTCCAAGATCTGAAGAACAAGATCATTTACGTGATTGAATTCTCGGCACCAGCCGATGGTAATATCACGGCAAAGGAGGGAGAAAAACGGGCGTAATATCAAGCACTTCTTTTCAAGCTGAGTAGGCTGTACCAAGGCTACAAAGTCCATCTTGTAATTCTTATAATCGGCTGTCTTGGAGGTATGAAAGCTTCATTTATCAGCCAACTCAACAAGATTCCGGCTTGCCAGCGTCAGGCTCATTTCATCGCGAACCGGATGCAAAAGGCTGTTCTCCTGGGATCACTCCATCTGGTCCGTCAACACTGTTCCTCTTAAATTCTACAAAGATTGGTAGCTCTAAGAAAGCATCCAGAGGCGACTGTTGTCACCTTCAACACTCACGGCTGCTGCGTAAGGACAACAGCGGCAAAGACAAATTGCAAACTACACCATACTCCTAATTTTGTCATTGTAAATGATTTCAAACATCGTATTAAAGTAACTTATAAAATCCTCATCTCATCAGTCACTTGACTTAGTCCGTGGCTATGACGAAAAACCGGGTTCACCCGAGAAGAGGTTTGAAAAAAAAAATGATAATACACTTTATGGAAGATTAGGATAGTTATGCTTATTTATAATATCTGTATCATCAGTTTTAAACAGAAAAACTTTTTTCATCGACATAATTCAAAGTTGATGCATGAATAGAAAAGACTTTTTGATCATAAATTTTCAAACAGAATAATTCTGATAATTTTTGTAAAGAAATCATAAAGCTGGGAAAGGGATAGGGTGCGGCAGAACTTTTCCTTTCCCTTTTCCAGCTCAAAAAATTATCATTTCGAATACAAAATTTGATTCATCTGATTTGTCTTTGTATTTAAAACATTTTTTGTATTATTTTGTAATTTTTTATTTTTTGTAAATTTCTATTTTTAAATTGAGCAAAATGAAGAATTTGGTTTGTCTATTATTGACAAAAATAACTAATGCTTCCTCTATGAGGAAGCAAATACATTTGCTAACGGGAAGCAAAGTGCTCGTGAAATAAGCACCATATAATTATTAATACAAACAAAGTGGAAACACTCGAAAACGAATTCACAGCTAGTTTACATTATCATGCTAATTGGTTTTATGTAAGATTTGACTTAGTCGGTTTTCATCCAATCTCCACGTTTTGAGACCACCTGAGCTAGAAAAAACAATTTTGACCAAGGTACCAGTCTGTCCTTAAGGAACACATTCTCATTGGAATACCCACACACTTTTTTAAAGTTCAAAGGAAAACGCCTGATTGCTTAAAAAAAGTTTTGTTTAACTTACTGAAAATGCTACCAAAAATAAGAAATTTCGTTTCTGCTCAAACAATGTTTGTTTTGTTCATAGAAAACTACATTTAATTTTTTTACGTAGAACCAATACATTCTCATTAGGATGAGAATGTAAATATTTGATTTTTTGTTTATTTTATAATGTCATTTTTCACGATTAAAACAAAAACTGCGCGTCCTATAAAAAAATAATCAACAAAAACGTTTTTCTTCTCTTGACTTTTTTCATATCGTGCGTTGCTTGGCTTAAAATGTTGATTTCCGTTAGTTTTTTTGGATTTTGGAAATGGTATAACTCTGATAGTTTACTTTTTATCGAAAAAAGTCGTGAGGATAAATTGTTTAGATTTTCGAGTACTACGAATTGCCGTACATAGAATTTCGAAGATTTGAAAAAAAATGATTTCAAACATTTTGAAAATGCTGTAAGGGGCCATCCAGATACCACGTGGACAATATTTGACCACTTTTTGACGCCCCCCCCCCCCCCACTACTCTGTCCACGTGGACATATTTTATGGAAATATAGATATTATTGGCCTCTCTCTCGGCCCCTTGGACCCCGTTATCAACGAACTGAGCTAAGCGAAATTCTATAGGAACGGCTTTCGACACTGGACTGAAACCGAGAGTTTGGTTTATTCCTATTTAATTCACCGCTGTTTTCGGAAAATATTCTTAACACCTGTTTAAATAGAACCAAAGTTTTTTCGAGTGCTTGAAAATCTTTCGGTGCAATTATCTTTATAATTTATGGGTTACAATTTTGTATGCGCATGTGTGGGATTTTTTAGCACAAAAATAAACTTAAAAAATCGGTAAAACCGAGGTATCGAAATTTAAATTACAAGAAATTTTCAAAAATTGGAATCAATTTTAAACCACAATTTATAAAGATAATTTCACATAATATAAAAATGAGGATTTAAAAAATTCGCTGTATTTTTAATTTCGATTCCTGAATCTTGTCGATTCTTTTTCTAGTGTGTATTTTTTAATATGCTGAAAAAGCTACATTTATGCTAAGAATTATTTTAAACCGCAAGTTACAAAGATATTTCCATTAAATACCATAATCAGATTTTTTTAAATTCTTCACAAATTTACAAAGGCGTTATGAATTTTTTTCCGGAAAAAAGGGTGAATTAAATAAGAATTATCTCTTAGAAAATAATTATTCATTAAAATCCGCAAAAAATTGGGAAGACTTTTTTGACCTTCAGATATGTAAAAATAATTTAAACTTAAGAAAATTTAAAAACTCAGCAAAAAATAAATTTTTAAACATTTTTATCAGCGCGGGTAACTAAAGCTGCATGGCTATCGAGTCCAAATTAATTCTTTACTTCTTCCGAATCCCAGTATGCTAATTTTTCGCGTTGTAGCGATTTCGAATCCCAGAATGTGTTATTTTCGACCCACCCTATAATGCAGTTCTCATCGGAAAACCTTTTTAGAGATGCGTTGATGTCTGTAACATTTTTTTTAGGTGTTTTTCAATTAAATTTGATATTTAGCTGGTTACAATGTGTTGGTTTCAAGCAACATTATCACTCTTACTTTTTCTATGAATGTAAAAATCTTAATTGAAAACTTTTTTAAAAATTGACAAGGTTTCAAACATTGAAAGAAGTCTTCCTTTCCCAAAAAAATTTTCTGAAACATTGTTTATTTAGTTGTAACATTTGAAACTGATGTATAAAACAGTCTCCGGATGGAAAGTTCATTAGTATAAAAAGGACTTTATTTCATTGAAAAGTGGCGGAGACTGTTTTATATACACTAATCGAAGGTCGAAGCTGAAGAAAGAGATGCATTTAAAACTGATTTTTGAAAAACACTATTTTCGTGATATTTTCACACAAACTAAGACACATAAAAATGGAGAAAATCTATTTCTGACAAACGTCCGAAAGCATTTTGAACCTCAAAGGGTATTAAGAGAGTTATTTCAAAAAATGTTACTTTTAGACCATTGCAAATCTGCAAAGTCCAGAACGAAAAAGTTAATGATTTGCTGAAGACTCTTATCTTAGTAGAGTAACTTAGGAGGACTGCTTTCTTGCGGGTAGCTTTGTTTTTGAAAATTGTAATTTGTATTTCTCCCACATTTATACGCAGGCCTTTAAAAATTCAAGGTTTAAAGCATCGACAACTGTGATTGTCAATTCGCTTTTGTTAAAGCTCCTTCGGCTTCAACGAACACATTCTCATCACGTATCTCGTGCATCGCACTCGATGTTGTCGTAAATGGGAACTTTTCTACATTATGTTCAACTCTATTATATCAAATGTATATTATATTTATTTATGTACCTTGGTCCGGGGCTGCTTATTCAGA
This sequence comes from Andricus quercusramuli, assembly GCA_932178445.1. Taxonomy (NCBI): domain Eukaryota; kingdom Metazoa; phylum Arthropoda; class Insecta; order Hymenoptera; family Cynipidae; genus Andricus; species Andricus quercusramuli. Next base: position 73,859 of record CAKNXH010064428.1, on the reverse strand, counting down.
TATTGCAAAATAAAGTAGAAATTTTATTTTTAATGATTAATATCTGTTTCTCATTTTGCATTCAATTGTATTCTCAGCTATCCTGAAAAATGTATAATTTCAATAAATTTATGTTATTTTAATTCATAATTTGCATTGGTATTGAAAGAAAAGTATTTTCCTTGTCTTGTTTTTATAATTAAAAAAAGTGCGCATCCTATCAAAAAAAAATCTTATGATACATTTTATTACAACTTAAGTCGTTTTTCCATAAATTTAATTTATTTTCAATTTCATTTTTTACGATTTAAAATAAAAATACGCATCATAGCGTAAGGTGGTTCTAAGAAAATTTGTACATGTAACTTACGCGAAAAATTTGTCAAATAAAATTTTATTGTAGCTTGTGTCCTTTTTCCGAATAGTTAATTTTTTATTTCTAATATATTTTTATAACAAGAGTTCATAACAAATTTGTATATAATTTTGTTTGAACAACCTTTGTCTTTTCATTTGTTTCGTCTCTTGTGTCGTTTTTCCCAAAATTTTATTTTTTTATTTTTAATGTTATCTGGACGACTTAAAAAAAAAGTACGCGTCCTAACAAAAAATTATTGATGCCAAATTTGGATGGGTTTTCACTCTTTTTTAGAAGAGCAAATTTTGTCTTTTCATTTTTTTCATAGCTTTTATCATTTTTCCCAAAATTTAATTTTTTTATTTTTAATGTCGTTTTTTACGAATCAAAGAAAAACTGCGTATCTTATAAAAAGTGCATGATAACAAATTTGTGAATCTTTCTAGGGGCACAATTTTTTTTTATTAATTTTTTTCGTATCTTGCATAGTTTTACCGCAAAATGAAATTTCTTATTTATCATTATTTTTTGTGTGATCAAAATTTAAATTCTCGATTTTTCAAGAAAATTCAAAGATTCCTTATAATCTTGTAGGGCTTATAAAAAGCGATGTTTTTCTTCACTCGATTTTTCTTCATATCGCGCGTCGTTTGACTTGAAATTTTCATTTTCATTTGTTTTTTTTTAATTTTGAAAATGCTATAACTCTGGCAATTTTTCTTTCATCGAAAAAAGTCGTGAGCATAAATTGTTGAACTTTTCGAGTACTATGAACAGGCGTCCATAGAATTTTTAAATATTAAAAAAAATGTTTATCCAAATTTTTCAAAATGCTCTAACTTTTTGCACTTTTATCCAAAATAGCTGACTAACGAACTTTTTTTATTTCAACTAACCTTTCTTTTCACATACCCTAAAAACGTATGCCAAAGCAAGATCCAATCCGAGTAGTATTTCAAAAGTTATCCAATATACAAACGACAAGGACGACAACAACGACAGACAGGCACCGACGTAAAAACTATTTTTTCTGACTCAGGGGGGCCTCAAGACGTCGAAATTTGATGGAATCCGCAAAATTAATTTTTCACATAAAACCAATAACTTCTCATCGAGATGAAAATGTGAAAATTCGGGTGTATTTCGAGTATATCTTGCCTCATTTCAGTATATTTTTCGCATACTTAGGGGAACGTATGTCCACGTGGATTCTAGCCCGACCACCCGGTCCCCCTCGTGGACGAGCGTGGAATTTTGCCATAGTTCCCCTCCCCCCCCCCCCCCCCCCTAAATTGTCCACTTGGTATATGGATGGCCCCTAACCTTTTTTAATTTTTATCAAAAATAGCTGGCTAACGAACTTGTCCTTTTCTTTTAGGGCTTGAAAAAATGTGCCAAAGCTCATTCCAATCTGATCATTTTTTCGAAAGTTATCGTGCCTACAAACAGACTACAGACTACAGACTACAGACAGACACCTTGTTAAAAATCGTTTCTTCTAGCTCGGGGGGTCTCAAAACGTGGAGATTTGATGAAAACCGAATAAGTCAAATTTTACTTAAAACCAATACTTTCTCATTAGGATGAGAATGTATGAAGTAATATTTTTATTGATATAAAAAAAATTCTAAGTTGATAAAAAATTACATTTTATAAAAAATGATTATATATTATTATTTCTTATCGAAAACTGTACACATAAAAAATTGGTAATAATTTTTGCACACTTGAAATTGCATTCAAATTATCGGAAGTTCTACTAGCGCCATGTGGTATTTTTACATTCTCATTCTAATGAGAAGGTATTAGTTTTATGAAAAATTTGAGTTTGTCGGTTTTCATCAAATCTCCACGTTTTCGGACCCCTTGAGTCAGAAAAAACGATTTTTACGAAGGTGTCTGTCTCTATGTCTGTCTTTCTGTCGGTATCCTGTAAGCACGATAACTTTCTAAAGATTCATCGGATCGGGTTTTGCGTTGGAACACGTTTTTAAGACATAAAAAGAAAGAACGTGTTTGTTAACCAGCTATTTTGGATAAAAATTCAAAAAGTTGGAGCATTTTCAAAATTTTTGAGACAATTTTTTTAAGATTTAAAAATTCTATATACGGGAATGCATAGTACTCAAAAAGACGAACAATTTATTCCAATGACTTTTTTCGATCAAAAACAAATTACCAGAATTATAGCATTCTCAATATCCAAAACAACAAACGGAAATTAACATTTTAAGCCACACAACGCACGATATGGAAAAAAGTCAAGAAGAAAGTTGAAGACAAACGACACAAGCTACGAAAAAAACGATCTGACAAAAGTTGTTAACCCAAAGAAGAGCTACAAATTTGCTACTCATCATTTTTTGATAGGATGCGTGGATTTTGTTTTAATCTTCAAAAAAAAAAAAAATTAAAATAGAAAAATTGAATGTTTGGAAAAGCGATACAAGAGACAAATAAATGAGAAGACAAGAGTCATTCAACCAAAATAGATTTAACAAAATTTTCCGCCTAAATTATATCTACAAAAATTTGCTTAGAACCACTTTACACTAGGATACGTGTTTTCAGTTTAAATCGTAAAAAAATTAACGTTGAAAATAAACAAATTAAATGTATGGAGAAACGACACAAGTTGCAATAAAATGTATAATAACAACATTTTTTTATGGGACACGCACTTTTTTTTTATTATAAAAACAAGACAATAAAAATACGTATGATTCAATACCAATGCATATTATGAATTGTTATAATATAAATTTATTGAAATGATAGATTTTTCAGGGTAGCTGAGAATAAAAGTTTCTGCCAAATACGGAGCAAATATTAAAGTAGTCATGAAAAATAAAATGTGTATATTATTTCGCAATATCTAAATAAGCAGTGCCAGACTGTGGTACAGAAATAAATATTATACGAATTTGATAAAATAGTGTTGAGCGTAATGTAGAAGAGTCTAAATTTTGGAAAAATCAAGAGCGAAGCCCGAGATACGTGCTGAGAATGTGTTCGTTAAAGTAGAAGAAGCTTTAAAAAAAGAGAATTCACAATCACGAAATTACAGTTGTCGATGCTTTGACCTTTAATTTTAACAGGTCTGTTCACAAATGTGGGGGAAATACAAAGACCAAGCACGTAACGTCAGGTAAATACATTATGGAACGCGAGATGAATATATATTATCGAGCGCGAAGCGCGAGAACCAACAGTCGCGCGCCCTGGGCACGCTCAAACTCACGAGCCGCGCGGACAGCGCGTGATGAGAATGTGTCAGCGCAGCGGGCAGATTTTTTTGAATAATGCTAAAATGTCTATTGAAGTAGATTGAAGCATTTTGAAAATTTCATTTGCTTCTGTTAATAAATGGCAAATTAAAATATTGTTAAGAATTCCACTCGGTGACATGTCGCAAAATGCAAATTCGCAGATAAAAATTGATAAATTAAGGCCAAAAGAATGTTTAATGATGTTAGTCTATACTCATAATTTGTATTAATTTAAAGAATATAAATATCATGAATAGAGACATATATTTTACTTCTACAGGTAGTAAAATATTCTCAAAAAGGGTGGCAACACTGTCGTCCCCTCCAAATATTTTAAAAGAAATTTTGAAATTTCTCGATCAAACTGTCAAAGCTGGTGGAAGATTACCACAAAATTGATCAGAGAAAGGACGATTTATTGAAAATGATCAATAATACTCTTTTTTAAATGTATTTTTGAGGTGCATTTTTTATTCAAAGGCAAAGTGCTCAACTTCAAATAAAAACGACAAAATTTCGAGTTTCCATTTTTTAACTTAAACGCTTTGATAATAATAAATATAATTTATTATATAATCTCCTCCAATCGGTTGGTGTCAAAGTTAATTAAAAACGTTATTTTAAGACTGGCTTGATTAGTTCTTCAAACAAAAATTTATTCCGAATCCGCTTATTTTAAAGAAAAACGCAGATATACATAATCTTTTCGTTATAAAAATCATGTACACTGCAAATACCATTCTTGATCTCTGAAAATGGTATTTTCGTTCTATTCTAGGTATAAAATGATAAAAAAAAAAGAAAAATCCATTTGATTTTTTTAAGTTCCATTTGTAAAAAAATCACAGTAAAAATTTTACAACTTTTTGGGAACGACCCATAAAATTTGTTTTGATATAATTTTTATATTAGAGTTCTTTCCACAAATATTTTATGTTTATTTTCTCAGTTGGATCGAGAACATTTCTTTTTCTCATTTATCATACGTATGGATTTTGATACATAAATTCATTTTTGCCTTAATCCAATAAGTATATCGCGGCCTTCTCACTTGTTTAGCGCCCTTGAAAATAGAAGACTTAAAATTCATTTAATATAATATGTGGCCAGTGTCGACGTTCCTGCTTGGTATAGATTAACGGAATATGTACAAATGTGATTATGAATGTAATTACCAATTCCTATACGGCAGTTATTTCGCGTTTTTACCGCTTCTCGAGATCGTTAGTGGTTCGACAGAAGTCACGAGACCGTTACTCAAAAACCGAGAAATATCTTGCATTTATAGTGCACCCATTAACCCCAGCTTACACGCTGATGTGCTCGAGAACACATGAGTAATCGTGCATAAGTACGCAGTAACGAACACAGGTACGTACTTGCACGTAAATAGCACGAAAGGACGAAACAGCAGACGCCAGTACGGAGGGACATTGAAAAAACTCAAAAGAGCAAAAAAAAATTGAGTTGAAAACTTAAAAGGCATACAATGATAATCCGATAAAATATTCAATTGGGAAATAGTTTTTAACGGGAGTACGCATACTTGTATAAACATTTCTTTTAATCAACATTTTTTCTAAATGCACTCTCTAAACTTATTTCAATGAAGTTTCATTAAAACTGAGTAATTTTTTTTCGCTACGTCAATGAGTGAAAATCCAATGGGAATCAATGGAATTTTCGCTGACTATTTATGGATTTTAACTGATTGAAATAACGAAAAAAGAATCAATGAGCGAATCCATTTCAAATCAGACAAGGTACTTCACTTGAAATCGCAGAATCTCTCGGGGACGAAATATGTTGTTTTCTAGAGGAAATTAGGCGATAGGTATTTTCGAATTTGCATAACAAAATTTCTCTAAAAAGTTATGCGTATTTGAATTTTATGCTTTGTTTTTGAAAAAACTCGAATTTTTTCATTAAACCTCTAGATATAACTTTTGACCTAATTGAGATATCTATATTATTTTCTGTTTGATTCTAATAGCGTTCATCGTCTTCTTTCAAAATGCGCCAGAAAATTGATAAAAGGTTACAAATTAACAAAATGATAGCGGTTTCTCTAAAAAATGAAAATCCATTTTCTCACAATACCCACCTTTAAATAAGAGGATGAGGAAGCTGAGAAAGATGAGGAAGTGTGACCCGCAGCCGCAGGAGTTTCACGTTCTTCAAGCACCACACACACTCTAAGAAAAAGTCTATTAACAGTAAAATTACGTTCCTTTCAGAATGCATCCTTTGAAATTAAGTAGATTTCTTTTGTCCATCAATAGAATCGTTTCATTGTTCAAAGACTTATCCGTTAAATGCAAAACAGAAGTAGTTTTACTGATGAAGGATTTCGTTTGAATTTGAAAAGAATTCCTTTAACTATTAAAGGATTTCATTTATTGGTTGGCGGAGAAAGTGCGCATGGGCGTGAGTAAATTTATTCACTGCATGTATGATTTATTAATTGATAAAGTGACTGGGAAAACGTGCGAAATACTGTAGAATATGGATTTCTGAAAAAAATTAGGAATCCCAGATTGTGACGCGAAAAGTTTGGAAGGTACATGTATTGAAAGAACAATTTTTGATCAGCATAACCTCACTTTTCATTGATTTTCACGCTTTTGACAATCGAAGTAGAAATTTTTTGTATTGCTTTTGACAATCGAAAGTTCGTACGACATTCTTTGTGAAATGATTTTGTGGAGCGTCGATTTTATATCGATTTTATATTTACATTCACCAAAGTTCGGCTTCTGTACATTTCTTGCACGTAATATTGTGCAATAAGTTTTCTTTTAACGTTCAAATTATTCCTTCTAGTGTATGGCAATAGATTTCACTTCAAGATCAAAGGAAATCCTTTCACAGTTGAAGGATAGCATTTGAAACGACAATCCTTTAACTGTGAAAGGATTCCCTCTCATGCCAATTTTGAATGGAAAATCCTTTAATAGTGAATGGAATCGTTTGACAGTCAATAGTCTGTTTTTAGAGTGAAGGTATACCATCCAAAAATAATCTGCCCTTCTCAGAGATAAGTGCCAAATATAAAGGCATATCGGCCCTTTTCAGGGCCACCAAACGAATCGAGGAATGTGTTCTGTAAAAAAAAACATGATTTTGCGGACCCCTCAATAAATCCCTCTCCAATCTATATATTTATTCCAATTCATCCCTTTATGTGTGCCTTTTCAAATTGTGCGTTCACTGCCCCATTCAATTATTAAATAAATAAATTGAAAGATTGGACCACTACAATATTATAAGTGGGCGTCCAAATGAAACCGATTCTGATGGCTGGTTCTAGTATAGGAGATAGTCACGCTTTTGTAAATCAGGATCAAAATGATTATTTTTGGGCTTGAGTGCGTGATAATACTATAACTTATGCTGAATCTATGAGAACTATACTCTATACTCTATAAAGTCTATGAAGTCCAAGTTTCAACATAAAACCGATCATAAGGACCCTTCTCATGCGGACACATGACATACATGAAAGAATTTTAAAAATGGGAATCACCCATTTTAACAATTGCTTCCAGACAAAAATGTAATTTATTAAAAAACGTACTTTTAATAAACCATAATTTCTGTCAGGAAGCAGTTGTTCAAATGGGTCATACCCATTTTGAAACTCCTTTTATCATAATTTTACCCAGACGTTAAAATTTTAGATCACTTTTATATCTTCCATCTAAATTTCATATATATTATTATATAGCTTTTAGTTTATTTTCTGCATCACGAAAAGGTAACATTTCTGCTGTAGGATTGATTCAACTACGGGAATGCAGGTTTGCTTGCCTCGTAAGCATAACAGTTTCTCAATGTCAACGTTGTTCGTCATCAACATCAACCAGAATTGCGTTCAAGAGGCTATTAGAAGGCGGAACCTTTGTTAGCAAATTTTCCCACCGCTCTTATAGTGCAGATCAAAGTACTCATGCTGAGATGCGCTGTGGCGAATGTTTAAAGACCGTTCCTCAATGGCACATAGACACAAGGCCGTACACTACACTTCACAAGGCAAGGCTGCATTTTTCACGCCGCCAAAGATCTATGATGCTTAATTAATTTGACAATCAGGACATCTCTCCCAGAAAACATCAGATACGTGGAAATATATTGAAACATTATCTATCTCTTTTTCAAGAATTCGACGTGCTCAGGGAACCTGCACTTACAAGGAAGGTACTCCAGGTGTGCCTCGCCGATTACATTCTCCCTGATATATGTTGTGGTACTTGAAAAACTAAGCGACACATTTTTTTTTATCTCACGGAAAAAAAGGCTTTGTCATTTTAACAATCTAATAATTTGTTACTGAAAATAATGTTGTTTTATCAAATGACATGATTGATTATATTGACAAATAAAACATAGTTAAAATAACAATGCCAACTTTGTTAATTCCATAACAAAACCTGTTTACTGAAATAACAAACTCACATTGTTACCATGAAACCAATTCATAACTAACAAAGTTATTTGTTACTCTGACAAACAGGATTATTTGTTACATTAAACATTATTTATTAAAATTAAAAATATTTCTTAATAATTATATATTATATTATATAAACAAATAACTTTGTCACTGTTACAAAGATTTTCCTAACAATGCCAACTTTGTTAATTTAACCCAGTTTTTTTAATAGTCCAATCTTTACAAATTTATTTTGTTGAAGTATCAATTTTTTTTTCACATTGACAAAGTATTTTTTTCCGTGCTGCGGAAAAACACTTTAAAGGGGTGAAACCGCCCCTCAAAGATAGGGGTCGCAGTGTCGATTGTATAGTTTTGTGTATAAAAACAAAATTCATTTCGACCGAACCTACTGGGAAAGTTTCCTCCTGATGAAAGACAAATAACGTAATTTTACCAAAAAAATAAAAAATGAATGGGGTGAACAACCCCCACATATTTTTAAAGTTGTGCTGAAAATTGCTAAATTCACAGGAACAAACTTTAAAAATGTACATTTTGCACTTGAGACATAAATAAAGTTTACGTGTTTTGCTAAAAAAATTTCGTGGAAAAATTAATGGGGGTAGCTACCCATAAACACTTTTTATTTTGTGTCTCTAATAATATATACTTTCCATACACAAAAAAATTTGGAAATTAGTTTTATAACGAAGGAAGTGAAATAGAGTCCATCCAACAAGAATAAAAAATTGCGCGAGGGTAAAACACCCCAATATGTTTAAATGTGCTGAAGATTGCTAAATTCATAAGAGAAAAATTTTTAGATAGTATATTTCGATACGAGAGGCCAAACGGGCGTTTTGGTCACTGCGAGTATGAAGGCGCCGCGTGAACCCGAGGCGAGGCGTAGGAAGCCGAAGCCGAGCCTCGGGTTTACGCAGCTCCTTCACACGAGCAGTGACCAAATAGCCCGTGAGGACTCGAGTGTCGAACACTATTTTTCTTTAAAGAATACTATGCAAAACCCGAGATATGTAGACTTGACGAAAAGTGGGGGGGGGGGGGAGGGGTCTGGGGCAAAGCCCCAGCGGGGCCGAGGGGCACAGCTACCGCGGGGGGTTCGGGGGGCGGAGCCCCCCGCAAGAAACAAAATAACTCCCAAAATGTTTATCTTTCCTGAAAATAACACAATGTTGTCTGCTTCCTCTATCATTTTTTGTAGGTCATCGAAACTTGCAATGCTGTCTTCGTCAGCGAAATCCATTTCTATGCTTTTTTGCCGTTTGCACCTTAGCTTGTAATAAACTCTTTAAACTCTTCATGCAACAAATTACTTGAAAGAAAATAAACGAAAACAAACTGTGACGAACGAAATAAGCCCAACCTCACCCAAAATGATGTTCGCATAGTAACCGTTTACGACGCTAGATGGCAAGCGGTGGCCAAAACGTAGTAGCCGTT
>CAKNXH010064428.1:21711-64347 GCA_932178445.1 Andricus quercusramuli | reverse complement strand
GACCCCCTTTCCAACGTGTAATGGGGGCGGGAAGGCACCCCTATGACTGGCCACAGAAATAACTTAGGTTACACACGACCCCCTTTCCAACGTGTCATGGGGGGCGGGAAACACCACTGTGATTGGTCACAGGAATAATTTAAGTCACACACGACCACCTTTCCAACGTGTCACTGGGGGCGGGAAGGCACCCCTTTGACTGGCCACAGAAATAACTTGGGTCACACACGACCCCCTTTCCAACGTGTAATGGGGGGCGGGAAGGCACCCCTATGTCTGGCCACAGAAATAACTTAGGTCACACACGACCCCCTTTCCAATATGTTATGGGGGGCGGGAAGGCACCCCTATGACTGGCCACAGAAATAACTTAGGTTACACACGATCCCCTTTTCAACTTGTCATGGGGGGTGGGAAGGCACCCTTATGACTTGCCACAGAAATAATTTAGGTCACACACGACCCCCTTTCCAACGTGTCATGGGGGGGGGGCGGGAAAACACCCCTGTGACTGGTCACAGGAATAATTTAGGTCACACACGACCCCCTTTCCAACGTGTCATGGGGGGGACGGGAAGGCACCCCTGTGACTGGTCACAGAAATGACGCAGGACGCATGCTATCCCCATTAGTTCCCTAATGTTTCGTGGAAACATATCTTTTGCCATCAACCCATTTTTTTTAGCATTAATGCCTACTCACGGATAGTACTTGGATGGGTGACCGTTCGGGAATACTGCGTGCTGTTGGCCCGTCGTGGGTGTGGTGAACCCACACATTTAGTTATCCACTACAAGAAACTATCCACCCAGAAACACTACCCGAACCGGGTAGTGTCACGCCTACCCCGAAAGGTATACGTACATACATAATGGTATATATACGCACTTCGCCGTGGGGATATTTATCGTCTATTTTCTCGAAAACTATCAGTCGTAGTGTAAAAACGTATTCAACATAAAATATGTATTTTTAAAAGATCTACAACTTTTGTTTGAAACTTTTTTGTAAATTTTTCTTATTTACTGAAATAAACGGAAAAACATGAAAGTTTTACAGTTTTTTGGGGTTTTGACCTTGAAAATCAGATTTGCGGGTATTTTCACTATCATATTCGTTATCAGCGCGTCAAAATACATAGGTGAACGGAGTTTCAAATTAATCGGAGGTAAGCGCTTTTCGGAACTTTATCCTTAATAATATTATTCCTGATATGGAAATTGATATCGTGATTCATCAAAATAACAGAAACGGAAAAGTGACGCACATAATTTGTCCAAACTCTAAACCCAAATACACCTAAAGGTTGAATTTTCCCTGTTGTTCCTGTTAAATTAATTTTAAAATTAAAAATTTAGAGCAGTGTTTTGCTTCTTCTACTACAGTTGGGCAACGACCAGTCCATGAATCAAGGAGTAAAACGCTATTTGGTCCTACATTTGGAGAAAATAAATTTCCTCCAAACAAGTTTTGAAGTGATCTGCAAATAATAAAACCAAGGAAATTTATTTTCCAAATGTAGGTCCAAATAGCGCTTCACTCCTTGATTCGTGGACTGGTCATTGCTCAACTGTAGTAGAAGAAGCAACACCCTCCTCTAAAATTAAAATTTTAAAATTATTCTAACAGGAACAACAGGGAGAATTCAACCTTTAGATGTATTTGGAGTTTAGAGTTTGGGAAAATTATGTGCGTCACTTTTTCAATTCTGTTATTTTGATGAATGACGATTTCCATATTAGGAATAATATTATTAAGCTTCAGTCTTTGGTGCATAATCAATTAACCTCGCCAACATACACTAATATTTTTAAATATTCATTGTACAAAAGCGGATATATTGCAGAAAAATCAGGTAAATTCGAGAATATGTCACATTGTGACATATTAGGTTGTACGAATAACGCTGTAATTCGATGTTAGCGGTGTAAGAAATCATTATGTTTTAAACATTTTTTTGAAAAATATCATTATTGTTCAAAATTTGAAGAATAAATCTTCGATAAACTGTCTCGAACTCAACAGATTATGAACTTGACTTGAACGAACTATTTTTGTCTGTGAAATATGTATACTTTTTAATGATTTTTTTTGTATAAAAATAGTTTAAGGTTAGGTACCCTCTTCAATGCTCTTTTCTTCTCAAACCTACATGGATACCTTCATCGTCTTTTTCGTGATCTTAGATTTTAGACTTATTTTGCAATTTTCTACATAATTGGGGGGGGGGGTGTTTTACCCTTGCTCAATTTTTTTATTCATGTTGGATGGACTCTATTTTACTACCTTCGTTGCAAAACTATTTTCCCAATTCTCTTTGTGTATGGAAAGTATATATTATCATAGACACCAACTAAAAAGTCTTTAGGGGTAGCTACCGCCATCGATTTTTTGAATTTATTTTTGCGAAACACATCAACTTTATTTTTGTCTCAAGTCCAAAACATATATTTTCTCAATTTTTTTAAGTACAGATAGAAATGAAGTTCATTTTATCATGAATAATTTTCACAAAAAAGCTAGAAAAACATTCATAATCAACAAATAAAATTCAACAGCAATCGAACTTTTCGGCTCATTAGAGACAAAATAACATAATAAAAAAAGAGGGAAAAAGTCAACCAAAAACCAACCTCTCACTTTTTCCTTTTTCCGTCCTTTTAATACTACGAGAGAACCAACATTTTTCGAGGTCAATTTAAACCTCCTCATCAGGGATTATTTATAGGGATAACTAATGTTATGAGTGATTAATATACCAGTGAAGAAAACATTGTTTACATTTAGTGTGAAATATAAATTAATTAAGTTTGGTGTAAAAACAAAAAAATATTTATTGAGAAATTGATTGTTTTTAATGGAATGTAAATTTTTCTATTATCTAGCCAGAGAAAATTACTTTAACCAATTAATTATTCTATCCCAAACCTAGTTATACCTTGAGAGGTCCTTCTCTAAATTGATAGCTTTGTTACCTTCTCTCTTCATAAATTACATTTCCATAAATTCTCTTTTTTTATGTTTTTTTTTTTCATGATAAAGAATTTTAATATCATTCCAATTAAAATCATGACCATGCGTAATCTTCTGTTTCGAAAGGACTGAGTGATACCTAGAACTTCTGTGAAAATTATTTTCATGTTCATTTTTTCTAAGTCTAAGTGCCCTTTTCGTCTGCCTTATGGTAGATTAAAAAATTTGAATCAGAATTTTCACTAGTTTTCACATAGTTTTATTTTTCAAAGGCAATCGTATGTATAGCCTAGCTACTGAGCGCGAAGAACGAGTAGCACAATGAGAATGTAATCGTCAAGGCTGTAGGTGCTTTGAGAACCCTCTTCATAGTACCAGATCGAGGTACAGAAATACATATAATGTACATTAGATATAATAGTGTTGATTATAATGTAGAAAAATTCACATTTTGGACAAAATCGAGTGCGAAGCACGAGATACGTGATAAGAATGTGTTCGTTAAAGCCGAAGGAGCTTCAACAGAAGAGAATTCACAACCATGAAATTACAGTTGTTCACGCTTTGACCTTTAATTTCAAAAGGTCTGTACACAAATGTGTGGGAAATATAAAGACCGAGCGCGTATCGTCAGTTAAATACAGTATCGAGCGCGAAGCGCGAGAACCAACAGTTGCGCGCCCTAGGCGTGCTCAAACTTACGAGCGAAGCGAGCCGCACGCGTAGCGCGCAATGCGAATGTCCCCACGAAGCGGGCATATTTTTTTACATGTTTTCAGGTCTGTATAGTTATAATATTGTCTAAAAAACTCTTGATACTTAGACATGTAATTATGTTATAATTATTACTTGCAAATGTCTTCCTGGCACTTATCTAAAGATAAGGTTGCAAATAGGATGTACATATCACCCAGATACTTATCGAAAATAAGTTTTTATACCCTCGTTATCTATAACCAAAGGTTATCTGAGGAAGATGCCATATATAATAAATATGAGCATAATCTCATTATGTACCATTGAGTACTTTAATATTTAACTAATACATTATTTAATTTGAAAATTTCTTATATACCATACCTTCTTATCTTATCTACTATATTTTAAATTCATTTATCATTTATTTTCGGCGGAAAATATTATTTCGACTACTTTTGGAATTTTGGTTAATTAAAAATTTTAAATTGTTGTCTAAATCAATTGTTACTGTATTTTTGAAAATTCTATTCTCTCTTTATAAGTTAATTCTTGTGATTTATCTTTAGCGAAATACTTACTTACAATATCCGAGATCTCCTTCTTTGAATATGATAATATATTGTTTATTAAAAATTGTTGTTGTTTATGTTTTATTATGTTTCATTAATTAAAACTAACAATTTTGCAAAAGTTCGAATTGTTCACAATAATCCTTTATTCAATGTTAAGCCTGTGTTATACGCGGCTCGTATAGAGCGAGACTCTTTTATTGGTAGATTTGAAACACTCTCGCAGACGACGTTTATTCATTCAATAGGCAACCATTTTAAATTATAATAACTAGTAATTAGACCCGTAGGTTAGAAAGAGAGAGAAATAGGTACTCCATGAAGTGACGTCAGCACGGCACAGGGCGAGTAGAGGCGAGAGTCGCGAGTAGAGCGCCCTCGAAACTCGACGCGCGCATCTTGCACCAACGATTTTCTACCCTCTCCGCTCGACTCCCACACAACGCCCACACAACCTCCCCGTTAAAAGGGCGCGCACGAGCCCAGAACGATCAGAAAGTTTTTGGGAGCTGGTAGCCAGAACCCTCTCACTTAAACCCTACAGCTGGAAGCCAGCAGTAACCATTGCCGTGCACAACAGTACTCTCTCTCTCTCTCTCGACTTCATGAGTCCTCCAGCTGGAAGCCAGCCAGAGGATAATTGACAACGCATCGCCTTCGCCCTCTTGTCAGGACGCGACAACGAAATCTGAAGCTTTACTTCTCCGACTTTCTCTGTCATCAACATATTAAGAACCTTATACAATGAATAAACTTTAATTAAGCACAATTCTTTGTTTTTCTCTGGTCACTTAACTTCTTCCCCTTCTTTCCTCCGCTAACGGGTTAGCTGGCATACCAGCCTATCCGTTTCCGCTGAGACAGCGGCCCTCTCAGCCGATACACTGACTAACTTCTCCCCTCTCCCACGACCAAAATCAAAACTCCTCTAACTCAGTTCTTTTCAGGAGAAAAGAGAAAAAGAAAACGCTTGCTCTACTTGCTATCTCTTTCTATCTTACGAGATAGACACACCACTCCCCCTTTCCACCTCCCTCGACATTTATCCTCTCCCTCCCTCCTCTTGTACTCTCCAGATCACTCTCCTACCCGCTATCTCTTTCTATCCTATGACCACACCCACCTTTTACCTCCCTTGAAGCCTATCCACCATACATCCCTCCTTTAATAAGATGGAACCTTCCCTCTCACTCTCTCCTATGGTTCCTCTACCTCTCCTGTCTCTTATTACCCCCTGAGATCATTCCTTCTCACACCCTCAGAATAGAGAATCATCCACTATCCCGACGTATATCCTTCTTACTACAAGCAACATATCCCACCCAAAAGTAAGGAGCATATCACCTGATTCACGTATAAATAAAAAAATTAATGTTTCGATGAAAATTTAATACGGGGGGGAGGGGGAGATGAAAACAAATGCAAATTATATTTTTGATGAAATTTTTTTAAAAAATCTTTTTCAATAACTAAAAAATTTGTAATAAACAAAAATTGTTTTTAAAGGACCCCGCACGAAATGTAAAGTAAATGGCTTTTTGTAAAAAATTCTAAATCTATTTTTTTTTTGTATTTTCCAACCTGCAAAGCAATATTCCGAAAAAAAGTAAGAAAAATGGACAGTTTTTCAACAAAAAATTGTCGAAGTTTCAATTTTTACATGTATTTTAATAGAAAAATGCTTAATTTAGTGAAAAGTTTTTTTTTCTCCTAAACTTTTTGTTAGATTTTGCTAAAGGTTTTCACATTTTGACTATCAGTCTTACTGAAACAAAGGGTTCATATCTAAGATCTAGAAAAATCAACGGTTCTTTGGGTATACAGCATGTGATGGGGTTGTTTTCATACTTTGAACATCCAAGTATCGAAATCATCATTTCTTAGTAACTAAGTCACTGGAGATTTTTTATTTAACTGCTAGGGTATGAAATCACTTTCAAATAAGTGGAGGAAGCGTGCATAGCACGGATATTATATATGTGCATTTACTTTAAGGGTTGTTTTATCATCCCTAGAACATTTAATCCGTAATATCAACATTTCTTAATGACTAAAATCACAAAATGCATTAACAAAACATATTAAAGTGAATAGGGAAGGTATAGAACGACAAGGATGTCTTTGAATTTTTTTTAGAGGGTTGTTTGATCATCCCTTACTTAGACAAGGAGAGAAATTAACTTTTCGTAATGAATAAGTCACCAACGATCAGGCCTACAATATCGCTTTAAAACATACATATAGGAAGTGTCCTTTAGGAGGACTTGCATTATAATTTATTTTTAGGGTAGTTTAATCAACCCTTGATTATTGAAACAAAGAAATCGATATTTCATACGGGATAACGCACCACAGATTGGTTTATTAACATACTATTGATCAACAAAATCACTTTAAAACATACATAGGAAGCGGCTATTAACAGGATTTGCATTAGTATTCATTGTCAGGGTCATCCAATCATCCCTTATTAATTGAAACAAGGAAATCGATATTTTATACGAGATAAAGCACCAGTTTCTTTTATTAATACATTGATCAATAAAATCACTGTAAAACATATACATGTAAATTGATATTTTAAAGGGGACAAGGCACCAGAGATTTTTTTATTAATTCATTATTGATTAAAATAGTTCACAAGGGAAGCAATAAGATAAGCTTGCAATAAACTCTTCACACATGAACAAACTTGCACCAATCGATTTCCTTGTTCAATAAATAAGAGATGATTGAATGGCCCTTGTAATAAATACTGATGCAAATCCTCTCAAAAGACGCTTCCTATGTATGTTTTAAAGTGATTTTGTTGATCAATAATATGTTAATAAAAAAATCTGTGGTGGGTTATCCCGCATAAAATATCGATTTCTTTGTTGCAATAATTAAGGGATGATTAAACTACCCTGAAAATAAATTATAATGCAAGTCCTTCTAAAGGACAGTTCCTATATGTATGTTTTAAAGTGATATATATAATATAATAATTCAATCTTGAACATTCCGCTCGCCTCGTTTGGATGAAATTAATTCAAGAACAAAAATAATTAAATTGATAACTACATAACAAAAATGATGCTTAAAACCACTAAGTTCCATTCACAGCTCTCGGAAGGAGACACAATTTCACGATTGGCCTTTTGAGAACACCACTTTTTGTTCGAAGAAACACCACACGAACGTGGTTATCAGATCCTGGGTGAAGCTGGATGACGCGTCTAAGAGCCCACTTGGTAGGGGTAAGTTGTCATCACGAATGAGAACCAAATCAGCAATCTCAAGAGAAGGGTATGGCGCTCTCCATTTAGAGCGAGGTTGCAATTCCTTGAGATAGTCTGATGTCCAACGTTGCCAAAAATGCTCTCTCATTTGCGGCAAAAATTGCCAACTAGAGAGACGATTTGTAGGAACATCAAGTAAGGTCGACTCTGGGATGTGATTTAGCGGCTCGCCGATCAAAAAGTGTCCTGGAGTTAAAGCCGTGAGATCATCAGGGTCATTGGTCATGGCCTGAAGCGAGCGAGAATTAAGGCAAGCTTCGACCTGAGTCAGGAATGTAGCCATTTCCTCAAATGTCAAGGTTCTGTCTCCGATGACGCGCTTAAGATGATGTTTAGCTAACTCGGCGGCTGCCTCCCAAATACCTCCAAAATGCGGCGCTCCGGGTGGATTGAATTGCCACTCAGTTCCGTCCGATGCTATGGTTGAAGCGATCAATTGAGATTCTTTAGAAGCCTCAGCGATGAGGGATCGAAGCTGAGAGTCAGCTCCAATAAAATTGGTTCCCTGGTCACTGGAGAGTGTTGCACAAAGACCTGGACGAGATGTAAAGCGTCGGAAGGCAGCTAAGAAGCTTTCAGTAGTGTAGTCTGATACAGCTTTAGATGAACAGCTCGAGTGGAGCAACATATGAAGACTGCGATGTATCCCTTGTAAGACTTATGCCCATGACCTTTCGTCGTTCGAAGATAGATAGGTCCGGCATAGTCCACACCTGAGTGAAGAAAAGCTCGGGCAGGTGTGGAACGAATGGCTGGTGAGTCTGCCATAAGCTGCTGTCGCATGACTGCTCGATGTCGAAGACATGGTAAACACCTGTGAATGAAGGATCAAACAACTAAGCGACCTCGCAGGATCCAATATCTTTGCCTTAAGGTAGCGGGAGTCAATTGAACTCCACCGTGAAGACATCGCTAATGTTCACGAGCGATGATCAGTGTAGTCAAGGATGATTCTGAGGGTAGAATGAGAGGATGTTTTTCATCTGGGCTGAGAATTGAATGCTTAAGTCGACCTCCAACGCGAAGCAAGTTAGTGGAATCGAGGAACGTAGTCAAGGAAACCAATTTGCTTTTAGGTGAGATAGTAGTCTTTCTTTCTAATGCCTTAAATTCAGATAGAAAATAATTAAGCTTTTCATGAGGAATCCATCCTAAACAAGCTGATTGAAGTTCCAAAGGAGATAGGATTTCTGGCTTGAATTCAGATGGCTGACGACGATATCTGAGAACTTTAGATGTAGATCTGAGAACTTTGTCCAATGCGGCATAACGATGTAGAAGTACCCACATTATTGGAACAGCACTTGCTGTGTGCACCTTTAAGGTTTGCTCCTCCATATCCGTTTCCTGGCCTTGTGAAGAGGGGTACCCTGGCCAACAAGAAGGAACAGGCAGCCAATCAGGGCCAGTCCACCGCAATAAAAACGAAGTCAGATCCTTAGCGGTTAGACCTCGTGATGCACAATCAGCTGGATTACTTCGTGATGGAACGTAATGCCACACAGCTGCTGAGAGAGTTGTTTGTATCTCCGAGACTCGATTAGCTATATAAGTTTTCCACTTGGTAGGATGACCTCGGATCCACGCTAAAGTTACTATTGAGTCACTCCAAAGATGAAATGGAACATCTAACATGATGGTGCGTTGAACGTGATCCATCAATCGAACCAGAAGAACCGCTCCACACAACTCCAGACGCGGTAAAGACACCTGCTTTAAAGGAGCAACATTGGTTTTAGAAGTTAAAAGGCAAGCAGATGATTCTCCTGATGCTGAATTTGACAATAGATAGATGGATCCAGAATAGGCTCTTTCCGAAGCATCACAAAACCCGTGTAGCTCATAAGTCTCTGAAGAAGAACGGAATTGAATCCAACGTGGAACTTCAATGCTGGCGATATCTTGAAGACTAGTTCTGTAATCTAGCCACGACTTTCGAATATCTTCGGGCAAATGATCGTCCCATGAGATCTTTAAAAGCCATAAAGTCTGGATGAAGATCTTGGCTGTTACTATGACCGGACTCAGCCAACCCAATGGATCGAAGAGTTGCGATATTTCGCTGAGAACTGAGCGCTTGGTAATGACATCTGAAGTAGTTGGTAAATCCAACTTGAAGATGAATACATCTCGTTCAGGAACCCAGGTCACACCCAGCATATGAAACGATTGCTGAGGTTGTAGATCAAGAGGTTGTGAAGAAGCTCGAAGGTCAGGTGGTATCGTCTCCAACAATTCAGAATCGTTCGACGTCCATTTTTGAAGCGGGAAGCCGCCCGCCGTGAAGAGTTGACGGAGTTGATTCTGAAGAGAGATGGCTTCATCCAAGGTATCAGCTCCGGTGATGACGTCATCTATGTAGGTCCCTCGATGGATAGATGATGCAGCTAAGGGATATTTATCACCTTCATCAAAAGCAAGTTGCTGAAGACAACGAAGTGCTAAAAAAGGAGCATAAGACAATCCGTATGTGACTGTAGTGAGACGAAATATTTGAACCGATTCTTCTGGTGAATGTCTCCATAGAATTAGTTGAAGATCTTGATCATCACGATGTACCAGCATTTGTCTGTACATCTTTTCCACGTCGGCACAGACAACGATACGAAAGAGTCTCCAACGCAGCAAGATGTCCATCAAGTTTGGGAGAATTGTTGATCCAGTGTGAAGACATTCATTGAGAGAAAATCCTGTTTCTGTACGCCGAGATCCATTAAAGACCACTCGAAGTTTGGTCGTAGAGCTTGTCTCGCGCAAAACTCCATGCTGTGGTAGAAAAAAGGAACGAGATGAATCCTGACGAAGTGATGACTCAGTGGTTAAAACCATGTGATCAAGTTCCTCATATAAGAGTCGCGCACGAGGGGACGCTCCATACGATGAAGCATTCGTAGATCTGGACGATAGGAATTTCCGAATGCACTAACGTTGTGCTTCATTGGAAGACGAACTATGAATCGCCCTTCAGAATTGCGTGAGTGACTTGAAACGAAAAAGTCCTCACATTCTTGTTCTTCCGAAGTCAAGATATTTTTTGAAGGAATCTCCTGATCCTCCCAGAATTTTTGAAGATCGAAGGTCACACTGTTCAACACGGAGATGTGCATGCCGACAGCTGTTGTTGACTCACTTCTTGAATCCATGGACGTATTTCCTAGGGTTTTTCCGGGTATCGTCCACCCGAAATAAGTCTCCTGAGCAACAGGAGCAGTAGGAGGTCCTTAACGAATGTTTGGAAGAAACAGATATGGAACGGAATCTGCTCCAATGATAACGTCAAGAACCTTCTTACTTCCGAAGTCTGGATCAGCCGAACGTAGTCCTGAAAGGTGAGGCCAATATCCACTGCCCTTTTCGAAACGTGGGATGTATGGAGAAAGCTTTGGAAGAACAAGAGCATCAATGGGATATTCAAAGTCCGAGTCGAAGTATGGAGCTAGAATAAAAGAAACTAATCCATGAGTAGAAGTAGGACGATTTGGGCCCACGGATAGAAGACCTACTTCACAGGTGGCACGAGATAGTTTAAGCCGTTGAGCTAGCGACTCTGAAATGAGAGAAACTTCCGATCCCTGATCTAACAAGGCACGAACCAGGGCCGAAGAACCGTTGTTTGCCTTGACTCGCAGGATAGCTGTTGGTAAAAGACCTTTAGCTGTAGGGCAAGTGACACGATGCACCACCTGATGATTGTCAGTTGAGAGCTGTTGTTTAACCTCCTCATTGTTCAGAGTCTGTTGAATGAAGTTCACAGCCTGGGAGTCCAGATGAAGCATGGTATGATGCTTCTGCTCACAAAGTTGACACGTTCTCACTGATGAACAATCATTCAAACTATGCTGACATAAACAATTGAGGAAAAGTTTCTTCCTTGCAGCAAATTCTCTTCGTTGTGTTGCACTCATGGCTCGGAACTTGTTGCAGTACACTAAAAAGTGCTGCTGTCCACAGCTGTAGCATTTTCGAACTTGTTGTTCGCTACCGTGCGACAGATCCGTTGAAAGATGTGAAGATCCAGCTGTGTTTTTAGAATATCCTCGTTGTCCTTGATTTTTCTTTGATAATTGAGTTCTTGAAGCAGGCGATTCCCTAGCTGGTTCGGAACCAGCTTCGAGGATCTCCAATGTGCGAACCTTGTTTTGAAGAAAAGTGCACAAGGATTCATACGTTGGAGATTCCGTCGAGTCACCAAGTGTCGTTTCCCAATCACGTCGTGTCCGAGCATCTAAACAAGAAGTAAAAAAAAACAAGAAAATGTGACCAACTATCTACCAGACATCCAAGTGTTCTGAGAGCTTCAAGATTTTCAACAGCTGTATTAACTAACCCCTTTAGATTAGCTGCTGTTTCGTTCTTGAATGGCTTGAAAGAAAACAAGAGAGCTAAATGAGACTTTATCAGAATTCTCTTGTTGTCATAACGCTTTGTTAAAAGATTCCAAGCTCGTTGATAGTTTTCATTTGTTACCGAGATGTTCTTGAGTAACTGTGCAGGTTCTCCAGAAAGATTAGTCTTCAAATGGTGAAGCTTCACGACATCCGATATTTCAGTGTTCCTATCAATTAAAGACGTAAATAGATCAAAGAAATTTGACCACTCGGTATAATCCCCTGAAAATGTTGGTAAGACGATTTTGGGAAACGACTTGGTTGATGATGTTGTGATGACATGCTGAGTCGAGTTAGCTGTAGAAGCCGTTGTATTAAGCGGACGTAATGCTTCAAGGGCATCAAAGTATTTCCCTTCAGCATCTTGGTACCATTCCTCGACTTTGTCGTAAAATCTGTCATCGAAGTAAGACAACTTTCCTTCACGAGGAATTTTCAACAACTCAATAGGTTGTACTTGAAATTTAGAGAAATTTGATTCAAGAGTTTCTAATCGCGCTTTAAGCAAACTCCGAGTGGGCTCCTTAGGTACCGAGTTGAAAGATTTTCGAATTCGCTCACCGAGCTGCACTTGTTCAAGGAGACACGAGTCCGCACTCGAAAGCAATTCACAGATACATTCTTTGAATATTAAGATTAAACAGATTATTGAGAAATTAAATCAACAAGTTCCTTCCTTTGTCAATAAAGAATGTTTTGAAAGGGAGACAAAACTCAATAAAAATGCTCTCAAAAATAATATTAAACATGATCGAAAATTTTAAAATATTCGTAAGGAGCAAGGGGATGTACGAAAATTACATTTAAATATTCACTCAGCTCTCTTTCATGATCAGCCAGATCCCTGGTTTTTGAATATTTCTAATGTAATTATTCCACAGAGAGTTATTAACATTTTGAGATTAGGTGATGGTTTTAGCAACAAATTTAGTGAAAAAACTATAATCAATTACTTGAAATAATTAAAGATATTGAATCCAATATTAAAAAAAATACCAGAAAATAAAATTGAAGAATTTAGATCAAATTGTATGGGTTTATCTAATGATTAAAAAAAATAATAATACAAAAAATTCGTTAGAAAAGGAACTTTATGGGGGTTTAATTGAAATCAATTTTTTTTGTTTAAGTCATCCTGAATTAATGATCACGAAATCTGATAAAGGATGTATAACGGTGGCAATTGATAGGGATGCTTACATTCAAAAATTGTTGGACATCTTTAATGATGATAATAGTTTTTAACTGATTCCGAATAATCCCACCAAAATGCTTGAAAAAGGAACTTTTAAAATTTTAGATATAATGAGAACTAATAAATACTTAGGTAATAATATTGAAATATGTGATATTGATACAACTTGTACTAATCCACCTTTAGCCTATGGTCATCTTAATCAAATTATTCAAGTTAATCAAATTATTAAAATATCAATAGCAATCTCAAAAACATCCCTTACAAAAGAGTTGAAATGGCCATACAGAAACGTTGGAATTTGGTTGAAATTAATACCAAGATTCCGAAAAAACAATTTCTTGATGCTATAAAATATGTTTTTCATTTGGTATTTTTCAAGTTCAATAATAATTATTATAAACAAAAGTTTGGAACTCCTATTGGATCAGTTTCATCACTTAGTGTACATAAAAGTAATGTTAACACTCTTCTTATTGCTTTCAATAGTATACACCCAAGATTACAGTTTACAGTTGAAATTGAAACTGAAGGAAAATTAAATTTTCTAGATTTGACTTTAATTAAAACAGATGAAAGACATATTATAACTGACTGGCATCGAAAAAAGATTTGCTCAGGTAGAACACTTAGTTTTCTCTCAAATCACTCTATTCAGTATAAGATAGTAATCATCAAAAATTTGATTGCTAAAGCCCTTAAATTATCACATCCAATATTCCATGAGGAAAATATAGAACTATGCAAACAAATTCTTTTTCTTAACCACTACCCTTTTGAATTCATTGAAAAACATACGCAGAACAGAATTAATCATATCAAAAACAAAAATAATGATCAAAATATAAAAAGAGAGATGATTATAATACATTTAATACTGTTGTTCTTCGATACTTTGGGAAAATTTCGAAGATTTTGAAATTAATGTTGGGAAAATTAGGTTTACATACTATTTATAGAGTTCCTTTTAAGAGTAATATGATTGTAAAATTGGGAAAAGATAGATATGAAAAGCTAGACAAAAAATGTTTTATTTACAAAATTCATTGCAATGATTGCAATGCAAGTTATATAAGGCAGACGAAAAGGCACTTAGACTTAGAAAAAATGAACATGAAAATAATTTTCACAGAAGTTCTAGGTATCACTCAGTCCTTTTGAAACAGAAGATTACACATCGTCATGATTTTAATTGGAATGATATTAAAATTTTATTCTTTATCATGAAAAAAAAACACGGAAAAAAAGAGAATTTATGGAAATGTTATTTATGAAGAGAGAAGGTAAGAAAGCTCATACCTTTAGTTATCCCTATAAATAATCCCTGACGAGGAGGTTTAAATTGACCTCGAAAAATGTTAGTTCTTTCGTAGTATAAAAAGGACGGAAAAAGGAAAAAGTGAGAGGTTGGTTTTTGGTTGACTTTTTCCCTCTTTTTTTATTATGTTATTTTGTCTCTAATGGGCCGAAAAGTTAGATTGTTTTTGAATTTAATTTTTTTATTATGAACCTTTTTCTAGCTTCTTTGCGAAAATTATTCATGATAAAATGAGCTTCATTTCTATTTGAACTTAGAATTTTTTTTTTAATAGAGACACTAAACTCATGATTCTTTCCAATCTGCAGGGTTGCTTATAAATAATTTAGGATTTCTTTAAATTGAGTTTCCATAATTTTACCTTAATTTTGTTGTAAGGAATCTTTCTTTTCTTTTTTTATCAAAAGATTTTTGTAAAAAAGAATATATTGGATTTAGTTAATTTATAGATGCTTTTGAATATTTTGGATTTTTTTCTTTTCCTACTTGGAAAATTTAATAATCTAAATAGATTGGTATCAGAATCAACTAAAAATAGTTTCTTAAATTTTTCTCTTATGAATTTAACAATTTTCAGCACATTTAAAAATATTTATGTGTGTTTTACACCCGCGTAATTTTTTCATTCATGTTGGATGGACTCTATTTTACTTCCTTCGTTATAAAACTAATTTCCCAATTTTATTGTGTATATTATGATTATTATTATTATTATTATTATACCATTAGGCCATTTCCCTTTCGGGGTAGGCGTGACTTGCTCGGTTGGAAAATAGTGAAATAGGTATATAGGTGTAAAGTAGGTCGATAAATGGGTATAAGGTGGATAGGTATATAGGTATTAGGTATAGATGTTTTAGATTGATCTGGAGTTTTCGTGTTATTTATTTAAATGACGTGTTCACTCCGCAACACTGCTCCGACCTAGGTTGCTGATCAATCTCTCTAGCGATCACCCCAAGTGAGGAGCCTCACAAAATTGTTATGTGTGGTTTCCCACTTGGGCCCATTTGTATCCAAGGTCTTCGTTTCAGGCGTCATTCACTCTATTGTCACTCTGTTTACAAACTATTTGTCGCCACACTTTTCTGTCCTGGCATGCTATTCTAGCTTCCGTCACGTCCATGCATTTTTTCATGCAAGCTCTTGTGTTTCTATGGCTTCTTATGTCTCTTCGGATTAGTTTCTCATTCACAGATTCTAAACATTCTTTCCGCGGCCTACTTCTGGGTATTCTGCAATTTACTTTACCTTTATACACTTGCTTGGTCAGTCGTTCATCTTTCATTCTTTCAAGATGTCCGAATCACCTGAGCTGATTTCTTTCCCATATGTCAACTAGTGTCTTTCCTGTACCACATTCTTTGAGGATTGTCTCGTTTCGGACTTTGTCAATCAGTGTTTTTCCGCATATTATGCGCAGGGGTTTCATGCCGATCGCGTTGATTTTACTTCTGTCCTTTTCTTGACAGGTCCATGTCTCGCTACCGTATAGTACAGTTGATACGAAAATAGAGTTATGTATGGCCATTTTAGCTTTTTTTGATATGTTTTTATTTGTGAGGATGGACCCTGCTCTACCGATAACCTGTTTACCCTTATTTATGCGCCTATCTAACTCGCCATCTATTTTTCCGTCGTTAGTGAATAGACTACCCAGATATATGTATAGAAAGTATATATTATCATAGACACAAAACAAAAAGTGTTTAAGAATATATATTGTTCAAATTTTTTCCTGTGAAATTTTTTAGTTTTTTAGAACTCTTTAGTTTTACTCTAGACAATTGTAGAGAACTTATTACTCTGTGCAACCCTTAAGCGCTATATTTTGCGTATTCTTTATATGACCCTGGTCAAGAGTTCTAAACCACGACAAATAGTTCATCTTCATTTTCTTACCTATCTGTGCATGATTTTTGATCATGCATATTCGTACATAAGTTCTTAACACGTAAGGTGCATTATGGTAATAATCGCGACCATATGTCAGCAATCATCTCCAGAGTCACGCGACAGCAAAGACGTGGGTGGAAGGAGAATTGAATATTAGTTGTGATGGTGCAACTAAACATTATAATTTATTCTGCATATTCTTTTGTATATGCTTAATCACATCATTTTGGACAATTTCAATAGAAGAGCCAGATTCACAAAAAGTATTAAATCAATCCTTTACATATTTGAGTCTTTATTTTATTTTTAATGTAATATTTTGAGAACCTATAACCATAGAATTTTTATCACATTGTGTCTAAAAGTAATTACTGGAACACATTAGTTTATTGTCCACATTGATTTTATCACAATGTTAGACTTTTCAGCTAATTCTGGAATGTATTCCGCTGTCTCCGCTTCTTTTAAACGTGTATATCGCAAATATGTACATTGTACATATAGGAATTCTTTTATTTCTTCTAGATTAGCTCAAAGCATTCTCTATTGCCTTCCTTCTTCAGATAAACGCATGTTTCATTCGGTATTTTGTCTTCTCCTGAAGCTTTTTTCTCTTCTACACTGAGAAACCCTTGTTTGTGTTTCTTGCTAAAAATCACACTAGATTTTACTATCTGAACTTTGCAATGAGGGGCAAAAAGCAAATTTTAATAATATTTACTAACCTCAATAGTAACTCGTAGCTACTTAAAGAATTATAAAATATATTGGAATAAAACTTAAAACTATTGCATTTATTGTAAAAGACATTTGAAGTATTTATTAACCTCTGTAGTAAAACTGCAAGTCTGCACTATTTACTAATTTTGATAGGAGAAAATAGTAAATTTGTTGGATTAATATCTGTAGAAGATAACAGTATTTACAAAGTACTGTAGTAAAATTATGCGCAGGGATCGTGCGCACCGAATTACTAACTGGTTAGCAAAATATGCTACAGTGGGAATAGTAAAAAAAATAAACACGTAATGCTAACTTTCACACAAGCCTACCTACACACATGTTCTACATTTAACGCATAATTCACATTTATTTAAATTAAGAATTGACAACATTAGAAATTACATAAATGTATATATTCTTAAAAGATAGTATTATATTATAAAGCTGAAAAAGAAAAATCGGGTTAGAAGAAAACGAAGCTGGCGGGAATTGAACACGCGTCTCCGGGACAGCAGTCGAGCGATGATCCATCTACCTATAGGACATTTTGAGACTCAGAATGAAAACTTCCATATGACCTGAATGATAGAAAGTTTATTGGTTCTAATTCATTTAATCCTTAATTGATTAATATTCATGATATTTTTATAATTTTAAACAACAACATTTTTAATGTAATTAAAATAAGTAAATATTTTCTTTTTAAATTACGTTTTTTTGCGGATTTTGCATTGAAACATCAATTAGATGTCATTTTCGCAACCTAAAAATATGATCGGCGATCGACACACGTCGGATGCACTCGGCTGCGCTCGATCCAAGGCTCGATACCGTCTGCCAAATCAGTTAGTAATATTTGGGACCAATTTTAATAATTGGTATTAACCTTTCTTACAAAAAGTAGAAAATGTCCATGATACACATCGTGTTCCTACAGACAATAGTAATTTATTCTACATATTTAGTATGTTCTGTTATTTGAAATACTTATTACTTTTATTCTTTTTGTACAATTTATTAATTTCTCTACTAATTTTTCCTACATCGGATTTTACTACAGAAAATAGTAAGGATTGCTATTATCAAATAGAAAATCTTCTTATGAAAATAGTATAACTTATTATTTATGTATTAAAATGTCGAAATTTAAGCATTTTGCCCCCATTTGTTATCCGTTTTAGTAATTTTTCTAACCTAAAGTTTCTCAGTGTACTAATATCAGAATTTGTTCAACTATTTTTTTCAATTCGTTTACTTCTAAGTAATCTCTTTTCCAATTTTCCATTCTGTATTCCACAAAGTAATTATTCTGATCTAATCTTATTTCTATATTTAATTCCTCTCTTCTTATTCTCTTGGCTTAATTTATTTTTGCTTTACACAACAAATTCTATTTATATTTTCACAAAATTTTCTTTCCCAACAGAAAAGAACAATTTAAGTAAGAAAAGATCCTGAATAAGAATATCAATGGTTTTTCGGTGTTATTATTATTATTTTAGAGAAGTTGTAGGCTCCGGAAGCTTCGATCATGATTCCTTAAAGAAACCAATCCCAAAGCTACTGGAACGTGTACGTCATCCGCTTCTGCTCCTTCTGTCCTAGAAGGTAAGCAAGAGCGGGAAATTTACGCGTGATAACATCGGGCAACACTGTTCCCTGGAGTCAGGTCTCTAGCCGCAAATGACCTTACGCGGCAGACAAGACAGTTGGAGATGAAGGTTTCACCTTTGGATACTTTTTTAGAGCTACCAATCTTTGCAGAATTTAAGAGGAACAGTGTTGACGGACCAGATGGAGTGATCCCAGGAGAACAGCCTTTTGCATCCGGTTCGCGATGAAATGAGCCTGACGCTGGCAAGCCGGAATCTTGTTGAGTTGGCTAATGAATGAAGCTTTCATACCTCCAAGGCAGCCGATTATGAGAATTATAAGATGGACTTTGTAGCCTTGGTACAGCCTACTCAGCTCGAAAATAAGTGCTTGATATTTCGCCTGTTTTTCTCCCTCCTTTGCCGTGATATTACCATCGGCTGGTGCCGAGAATTCAATCACGTAAATGATCTTGTTCTAAAGATCTTGGAGGACAATGTCAGGCTTCGTAGCACTCATACGTTGAGTGGTGGAGAATGAGAAATTCCAGTAGATCTTACACTGATCATTCTCCACAACTGACTCGAGTTCCCCCTGGGCGTATGGCAAGACGGGCAATAGATCAACACCATAGAAATGCCTAAGATGGTAATATATCACTTTTAGAGCTGCATTGTGTCTCTATGTACGCGTAGCGTGCATATTTACAGCATCCACTGAGAACATGTCCAAGTGTTTCGGGCTCCTGCTTGCACGCTCGGCAGTTGGTATCGCGTACAGGTATATTCATTATGCGCTCGCGGTAAACTAAGGTGTCTATGACGCCGTCTTGACAGGTGAAAAGAAATCCCTCGGTCTCCGACCTCAATCCAGCCGACTTGAGAAACATGTTGGACAGACCCATCGAGAGCTCTTCTCTACGTAGGATGCCGTAGAACTTACCATGGAGGGGTTTCTCAGCATGTTCTCTTAGAAGGAGCGTATGTTCTGCTTCCTGTATACGACTTTTGAGCACCAGAGGTGTTAGTGATGCTAGGCTATGTGTAATGTTGCTGGAATCAAATGGGAGGACAAGCTCCTCTGCGGCCCTATCTGCTGCATGGTATAGAAACACCGCAGCATTGGCGATTTCATGTTGATGTACGAGTCGCATAAGGGAATCCGTGCTTTTTAGAACTGAGCAGGCTGTAGCCAGAACCGTTCTTCGATGAATACACTCTAAGCTTAGCAATCCTCTACCCCCTTTATCGCGAGGGAGATATATTCGAGGTACGGAAGATCTAGGATGAAGACTTCGTTGTATTGTCATCATCTTGCGTGTGCTTCGATCAAGTTGTTTTAACTCATCGACGTTCCATTTTACTGCACCAAACGTGTAGAGCAGTATAGGAACGGCCAGCATATTGTCCGCCTGGATCTTATTCTTTCCAGATAATTCGGAAGCCCAAATTTTTCTGAGAATTTGGCGATACCTTTTTCCAAGGGCCGTTTTCAAGTTATGCACATTTTGGGTTTCCGCTTGCGGTATTCCAAGATATGTATATGTTTCTCCAATACCAAGATGTTTAATGGTATTTCCGCCTATGAGTTGAACATCCTGATCGTCACTGGATGATTTAGTTTCTAGTCTTCCTTCGTGTAGGTGGACGCAAGCACACTTGTCCAGTCTGAAGCTCATGCCAATCGCTTTAGAATACCTATTTACCGCATCTGCAAGGATGTTAAGGTCCTTTTTTGAGGAAGCAAAGAGTTTAAGGTCGTCCATGTATAAAAGGTGGTTGACCTTATATTCTCTTCTGTTCGGCGGGCCACATAGGTATCCAGAGCTCTTGCCTCGGAGCACAATAGATAGAGGCAAGAGGGAGATGCAGAACAGTATCGGACTTAGAGAGTCTCCTTGAAAGATGCCCCTCTTATATGTGACAAAGCTTGTAGTCACTTGTCTTTTGTCAAATGTTATGACAAATCTTGTCCGCCACAAGAGCATAAGCTCTTTTATGCATCTCACTATTTTTGGATGCACCGGCATGCACTCAAGGAGCTTGATGAGTAGCTCATGGTTCGTGTTATCGAATGCCTTACGGTAATCAATCCAAGCCATGGACAGATTGCGTCGATACCTGATCGAGTCCTGGGTAATACACCTGTCTATTAACAGGTTCTCCCTGCAACCTGCCAGCCCTCTCTTGCATCCACGTTGTTCGACTATTACACTCCATACCGGCTCGATAGATGTCAATATCCTCTCTTTGAGGATGCCAGTGAATAGCTTGTAGCTGGTGTTTAAACAAGCTATGGGCCTGTAGTTTTCTGGACATGACAAATCTCCGGCCTTAGGGATCAATACCGTGCGTCCTTCCACTAGCCTCTGCGGGACGGGTTGTTCTCCGTTTAAGAAAGTAGTAAATATACCAGCTAGATGTTGGTGCGTAGAAGTAAACTTCTTCCACCAAAAGTTGTTGATTTTATCTGGCCCTGGTGCTGAAAAGTTCTTAGTTCTAGCGATAACTTTCTTCACTTCTTCAGCAGTAATTAGTGGATACTATTCCTCTGGACCTTGCAACCTTTGCCTTTGGCAAAAGTTACGAAAGAGTGATATGTCAGAAGCGTCTTCATTTAGCTGATAAGTATCTCCATACACTTGCTCCCAGAAGACTTGAATCTCTTCTCGACTAGGCGGATTTTTAACTACACATGACGCTTTATTGAACAGACGGGAAGGATTAGTAGAAAAGGTGGAATTTTCCTGAATCCACTTAACTCGCCGTTCAAGGCGCTGTTTCGCTGTTGAAAGTGATCTTACTTTTTGCGTCCAGTGCTGCTTGATGGTCGACAGTTTACACTTGTTCAGCGAGTGATTTGCTTTCCTCAAGTTTCGAGCAAGTGCCCTAACTTTTGGAGTGAACTTTTTATTTGATGTAATGTAGCTAATCACGCACTGAAAATTTGATGCATGCCGTCTCGCCGGTTCAATTTTGAACTGAAGCTGTGCAATACGCTCGCGTATCTTACTCTGACATACCGAAGTTTCGTTACTTCTATCGTCGCTAAGCAGGGAGACCGCCTTCTCGTAAACTACACAGTTCAGATTCCAGAGATTAACATCTTCGGGGAGCAAATCGCGGAGAGCAGTATTAGCTTCAGCTAATTTGTCCATCCTGAGGAAGACTTTTTGGTGGATAGATCTCCTACTTCTCATGTTGACATTATCGGCTATCTGCAAAGGTGGTCTTGCTGGAACGGGTGGAATGTTCGCTGGAGGATGTTGCTCCTCTTCCTGTTGATAAGCAGCTTCATATCCGTTTTTTCGGAAGAAGGATACCTGATCTCTTAAATACTGAGGCGTTTTATGAGCATATTTCGGGTGCATATTGCCCCAACGGTCATGTAACCTTTTCATGAATCCTCTCCGCGCCGGTGAGCTTCTTTGCCAACAGGTAAGAAGGTCCCTCCTGAGTTGGTCCGACCATTTAAATCGATGTTCTCGCGTTTGTCCGGGGTCATTGCCTGGTCGTCGCCTGGGTCCGTTCCTATTGCCACTCCCAACTGAACCATGGCCTCCATCCGAGAGAGGCCTATTGTGGGTGGCACTGCGCGATACTTGTGTCGTAACCGCATAATTCGTTGCATTGGGGAGTTAGCCCAAAGCAACGCGGCTGACTGCGAGAGCAGGAGCTCTCGGGCGATGGGATCGCCACATCCCTACGCCTAATTATTATTATTATTATTATTATTATTATTATTATCATCTTTTCAGGCCTTTAGGTCCTTTAGGTCCCATAGTACTGCGCTTAAAACCTACCACCGTACCATTCGACTCTACCCATCGAATGCACACAATCATCCTCGGTGTCAAACCTCCCGCTCAACATTATGTAGCGAATATATATACTCGCTACGTAATGTTGACCGGACGTGCGCTCGTTATGGCTTGACATCTGGACCCTTCCCGAGGCGAAATTCAACTCGCAGCTAGTGCCGTCGGTTTTCGGTATTATTAATATGTAATCACACTATTGCTCATATTATACTTCGTGTCTTGCCTTCAAGTTTACAACATGTAGTACCACTGCTTCGACCTACTTGATGCCACGAATTCAGAGTAACGAAGTGATTTAAAACTTTTCGCGCGCTCGCAGTGCACATGTGGCGCAACTTGTGCATCCTAACATCATAACAATTCTTCGTGCCGAAGACGCCACGTGAAAAATGTGCGCCAAGAAAATATTCTTAGTGTACGATGGAGGCCCCCTTACCTTAAGAATATATATTTCTGTCTAATTGTAAGAATTCCCCACTAAGTTTAAGAATAGTTGCATTCGAAATCTGTCGCAGTAATCGTATAATAAGTGACGAGCTCAACGAAATGCAACCAATTCTGAAAATAAATCGCATGTGCACATCTCCAACTCCATCCTTTCTCTTCGTGGAGAACGTTAAAGTGAGAAAAGTTTAATGACACGTCAACGAATAAATAATGTAGAGAGGTTATGTCTCGGTGTGAAACGCCGGTATTGATCCTCAATGTGACATCAGACCTTTCTCACTCTAACATTTTCTGTAAAGAGAAGGAGATGGATGTGCACACGCGATTTATTCTGCGAAATGGTTGCATTTCTTCGAGCTCGTCACTTATTACGAATTTGAAAAACTGATCGAAAACCACGTCACACAAAGCATTAAAAGAAATGATTGAACAGAGCAAGGCGCATTCTCCTTTGGGCATTTCTTCTTAGAAAATACTCTTAAATTAAGAATTTCGCTCACGTCATTAAGAATATTACTAAGGATATGCCTGTGAGAATATGACACTCTTAATATCAGAATATCGTTTTTTCGGTGTACATAATCGACGATTTACCATTCATCTAGTCACTACAAGCATGATTCATCCTAGAGACGATTGAAGAAGTTCTTTAAAAAGTTTACGGCTATAGCATGGATTTAGTCCACACTTTGCAATCATCCCAATGGCTTAATATTTCGAGCAAAAACGCCTCTGAGGAGGACTTTCGAAGTTTTCTTTGAATGAAATTGTCATTCTTTTTCGTCATCCAATTTCTTAATTTTTTAACATTCTTTTAAACATATCGAATTCATGTGGAAGATGTCAAAAAGAATGTTATGCTTAATGTGTGATTATTACGGAAAATATTCAGTAAAAAAGTGTTTAAACTGTACAAAATATTTGTTCGATATATTTCATGAATATATTAGAAGATGGTGACACAGTGCAATTCAATCGATTTCAGTAAGTTTGAATTCACAGCCAATTAATAATATATGTCAATGATACTCTACAAATCTGAATTATTAGAAAACTACTGCTTGAAATAGTGCAAAATCGTTTACCAAATGCTTCAGTAAGTATTTGAAGAAATAGAATTACAACTAAATGAAGAACAATTTTTTGAAATTTTATTTTTAACGGTTTCGAGTAATTAAGGACATTATTTATCGACAAATATTAGGAATATATAAAAACAATTTTTGCAACACCCACCTCCAAAGTAGGACTTTCCATGCTTCTGAACGATGTGCAAATTGTTTAATTCCAGCCGAAATTAAGATCCAGAATTGATCTCAGGCATTGTAAATCAACAAAGGAAGTAGACAAAAACTCAATCACCGAGAAGAAAATAATAGAAACAGACCAAGATAGCTTTGAATTCGGTACTACTGAAAGAAACAGCAAAATACCCGTCATTACATTTAAAGGATTAACGGTTAAAATAGGTAGAAACAGCACAACAAAGCGACTCGGAATCGGCAGTGAAACGAAAAATAAGAGAAGATAGGATAAAAAGAAAGAAAAGAGAGAAGAAATATAGGAACAGACGCAGCTAAATGTCCGGGAATTTATTCGATCGATCGACGGCGGAAGAAAGCAAAAATTTTCCCGAGAAAGTTTCTGCAAAAAGAATAGGACTTTCCTGGGTAAACTGGAAATCCCTTAGGAGCGAAAGAAGGGACTTTGCGGCTCGCAAGACCAAGTCACGTTAGGGGTAAGGGTCAGGGGTCACCCACAGGGTAGATCAAATTCACCCTCAGACCTCTACCCGCAACTCCTGAAGCAGCTAAGCCTCGGAAAATTGAGTTTGCATCTCGAAAAGAACCTCCGCGGCCAAGACGTGAACTCCAAATGCATTAAAACTTTTGCATCGACCTTTGAACCTCTGACCCCACTTTTTTTCCCCGCTCAACAGTTCCAATTTTTTTTATTTTTGCAATTCTGATACTCGTTTCTTAATTCTGTGTATAAAACCTAATTCATAAATTCAAACCTCTTGATTCACTGATTTATTTAAAAAGTTATGCAAATTTCCAGAAAAAAATAACTACGTTCCTCAAAAAATACCCAATCGTTTTCAAATTATAAGCAGCATTTGGACCATCTCAATTTGAAATTATTTTATGGGAAATATTTTCTTTAGTTAAGTCTAACCCTAGAGGTAGTGAAATTTTCTAGAAACATGGGAAGAGTGAATATTTTAACTAATTATTTAATTCTATCTTCAGCATTTTAAAATATACTCTTATTTTATGGTGAGATAAATCAGTGGCGGCTTAAGGGGGGGGGGGCGGTGGGGGCGGTCCGCCCCGGGTGCCAACCCATGCTACGCCGCCACTGAGATAAATTAATGTGGAGGATGGCCTGATATTTTATAAAAAATCATGCAAAATAGTGATCATTAGTTATTTTTACTTGAAATCAGCGTTGGTAAATCGATTCTTAATAATAAGAAAGTCTTCGCAAATATAAAATTGGCAATTTTAGCACTTATTTTCGACAGTCTGGATAATTATTTTCAATTTTTGTCCTAAAATAGCAATGCCGTTTGACTGAGTCAACCACTCTAGGATAGGGCTGAAAGTATGTCAAAAATTGGAAGTGTCGTCGTTAGAAACTTTGATTGATACACATTTAAAAAATCGAAAGAATTGTAGAAAGTTCAATATAATTTCAATGAAAATGTGAAGACCATAACAATAGAGTTCTTGAAACACTCATGCACTAATGCTTCGAAGCCAGTCACTGAATCTTTCGATGACTCCTAACGAGTTTTTAGAAAACAGTGTTGCCAAATTTGAAATAGTTATTTTGCGGTTATATTTATTATATTATTATTCACATAGACATACGCGGGATTCGAACTACCTAACACCTATGTCTATGACGCATCGAACGCAAATTATCCATAACAACTAGACCCCACGGCTAACGTAACACATTGAATATTTTGCACAAATCCCAGTAAAGAGCCAAATTCAACCCCGCGTTCATTTGTTCATTGTCGGTGACCGCGACTCCATTCACATTTATACATACATCACTTCACCTGAGCGTCACTACATGTTAACACAAGCGTCCAATGTGACTGTACATTGTGCATATATAGATATGTAGAAGACAGTCAACGAATTCTTCGACAACTTATAAATCAGTTTTTCGATTCTGTGCTAGAGTTATTGTATTTCAAATCTTTTGTAATCTGGAGGACTTTTCATAAAAAACTGAATGCTTGTCTAAAACTTTGTCAAAAACTGCGGAATTAAAATTCGAGAACTGATGTTCTTAGACTGTGTTCCAATAATTCATTGACTTTTTCCACTTTTTCGATAAAGTCGGCGGTTTTTTCATAAAAATGAGATGAGATCCTAAAAAAGACGTGGCCTGTCCTAGAATGGGTGAATCGCCAAGTAAAGATTCGACAACTTATTTTTTCCGTGTATATATTTTTCAACTCAATATAAGTTATATCTGAAAATGTTGAATATATTTAAAAATTTTGATAATATTATTTAGCAATTTTTCATTTAATATTCGTAGATGGTACAGGTAGGTGACAGGATATTTTTTGTACTTTCTTATTTATAACTTCTAAACTAAGTCTTATATACTTGGAAGAAGAAATAAATCAAAAGTAAGTTCATAATATTCAATAAGAACATACAATATCCAGTGGAATATTTGTTTCACATTTTGCATGAGAACTCAAAGCAATTTCGAAACTGGAGCACTTCGCGAGAAAATAACTTATCATTACTGTGTTGACTTTTGGTAAATTATCCGAACTGGCTTTATTGTATCCAAACATACTAATACGCTGGAAAATCAATTCTTTTAGCCAAAAAACATTAGAAATGAATTATTTGTATCGTTTTTATAAAATTGACTGTTGCATTTTCTTTAGCTTTGAAAGAGTTAGACGTCACACCACGTGCTTCGAGCAGCAGGAGCGCCACAGCTTTCGTTTAAAAATCGACATTTCGTGTCGATATTTTGACACTATTAAATTAATTATTGAAAATTATTAAATAAACAAAATCAAGTTTAAATTTCACATTGAAATGAATGAAACTATGAATCCAAAAGAAAATCAAGAAGAAAACAAAGATGGCCTTTTTAAGCAAACTGACTTTTTAGTTCTTTCGGAAAATTCACGCTATTTTAGTAAATTTTTTTACTTTTAAGTTTCTTTGAAGAATTTTAAAGAGTGTAGATTGCACTACAAGCTGCCGTTAAGAGAATTAAATTATGTCAATTTATTTTCAAGATACAACAATAAAAAAAATCGCGTATTTTTAAATCATTCATCTAAATATTCAAGCAGACCTAAATTCATAGAAAAAAATCTTTCAGTTAAAAATAATATAAAGATATGTTATTTATTTTTAAATTTTCTCAGAAATAATGTAATTAAACCCCATTTTTTATTCACCAAATCACCAGTAGTCTCAAGAGCAGATAATATATTATTGAAAAATTCTATTCTTGTAAATCATTCAACAATCCTATTCAATAATTAAAAATAGGTCCGTCCACTCAGCGCCGCCACAAAGGCAAAATGAAAAATGGGAAACGCCATATTTTTTGCTTTTTTTTTTGCAAATTGTAGGCTCAAACGAAAATTTTTTTGCTCTTCACACTTCCGAGATAAGGGTGGCGGCGCTAGCACGACGTCCACTCAGCGCCGCCACCTATGAAAACTGACTAAAAATTATTATAATGAAATAAACAATTAGAGTATATTTTTTTGCTTTTTTTGCTCTCCGAAAACATACAATGCGTGTTCTAAAAAACTACCCCTAAGTCATACATACCTACCCCTCGTGACAAAAAATGTTCTGAAGGTGTAGAAACAATCTTAAAGAACGTAAAGTTGATTCAGAAATCTGAATTAATTATTTAACATTTGGAAATGCATGCCTTTCATAATTTCTCCCAAAAAATACCCTTCCACGTAAATGTATAATGTAGCGGAACTTACATATACTTATAAAACGCGTCAAAAATAATAATATTCGGAAAACACTGTTAGGGGAGACTTTTGCTCTTTTTTGTTCTCTGATGGCCAATATAAAATGTCATAAAAAAACTACCCCTAAGTGAAACATATCAACATCTCGTAACTGAAAATTTCCTGAGAATATGAAAACAAGTTCAAACAATATAAAGATGATTCAGACCTTTAGATTGACTAATTCCTTGTTGGAAATTTATGCCTTCTATAATTTACCCCGTAAGTATTAATCAACGTATGAGTTGAATTTTATTAAATTAAAGAAAAACTGTACAATCTACTGAAGTTTAACTGACTTAGACAATACTTCTCATCACCAATGTGTACATGATTACAGGTACGAAATTTTTATATACTATATGTTATTAGATATTAGGTTAGGTGGAACAGAATCAGCACAAGTATTAGGAAACAACGTTTATTATAATGCACTAACAGAGCGAAAGGGCGAGCAC
This sequence comes from Andricus quercusramuli, assembly GCA_932178445.1. Taxonomy (NCBI): domain Eukaryota; kingdom Metazoa; phylum Arthropoda; class Insecta; order Hymenoptera; family Cynipidae; genus Andricus; species Andricus quercusramuli. The sequence continues at coordinate 35,952 of CAKNXH010064428.1, read as the reverse complement.
GCAATGTACAACAATAGCAGTGTTCGTCACAACAGCACGGAGCGAACTGATCTTCGACTGTACAAATGTGAGTTCTCGCTATCTGGTGTCGTTTCGAGTAACGTATTCACCGGATATGATTGTCGAGGTGCCATGATTAAAGAGCTGCCTATATCACCGATTAGAGCCCCAAAATTCAAATTGCATACTTGCTCACAACACTCCCACTCAATTTTACATTTTATTAGGCATTCAACAAACAAGTAAATGTTTAATTTGTTTCATCTCTCACACCACTCTTATACATCATACTTGCAAGTGTATATTTAGGTAGCGCCTTCGTAAATGGATCGGCCAATTGTTCCTTAGTGGAAATATACATAACATTTATCGCTTGTAAGGCTTGTTGCTCGCATGTAAAATAATATTGCGTATCAATATGTTTTGATCGCTTTGAGGAGGTAGGATTTTTAACCAAAGTAATTGCAGCTTGGTTATCGCAGTAAACAGTCGTCGGTTTTTCTTGAAAGTAACCTAATTCCTTAAGCAAACGTCTCAACCATATAATTTCTTTAGTGACTGAGCATAAAGCTCTAAACTCAGCTTCAGTAGCTGAAAGAGCAACACTCGACTGTTTACATGATTGCCAAGCTATCGGACCACCATTTAATAAAGAGATCCATCCTGATGTACTTCTACGAGTATTTGGATCACCTGCCCAATCAGAGTCACTGTAAGCTATGAGATTACTATCTTGGATTTCACTGAATGAAATTCCATAGTTAATAGTACCCTTTAAGTAACGAAAAACACGCTCAACACCATTCCAGTGATTCTCATTAGGTTTTTCAGAAAACTGACTCAACACACTGACTATATACGCTATATCTGGTCTAGTCGAGACCATCAAAAACATAAGTGAGCCTATAGCTTCTCTGTAGGGAAAAACATGCGTTTGATTACAAATCTCATCTGTCTTGCAGAACTTCGTGTTTGGATCAGCTGGGATAGAGAGAGACGCACAATTATCAAAGTTAAAGCGTTTCAGTATTTTATGAGTATAAGCACTTTGAAATATTTTCAGTGTTTTCAATTTCCTGTCTCTCTTTATCTGCATACCAACAAAAAACTCTGCTTCAGAACTCTTGACGCTAAATTCATTGCTTAATTTACAAAGTAAATCATTCATTCGGACAATATTATTGCTACAGATAACTCCATCATCAACATACAGAATTACATATAATTTAACATCAGCATTTATCATATAATATAAGCCCGCATCTGCTTGAGATTGAGTTAAACCGCACGTGATAAAAAAGTCATTTATTCGTTTATTCCACTGTCTCGGAGCCTGTTTCAAGCCATATAAACTTTTCTTCAATAAACAAACTCGATCATCGATTTCAAAACCAAAAGGCTGTTCCATAAAAATCGTTTCTTCAAGATTTCCGTAAAGGAAAGCAGTTTTCACATCAAACTGGATCATATGAAAGTCTTCAGCTGCAGCTACGGAGAAAACAGCGCGTACAGTATTGTATTTCACAACAGGAGCATAAATTTCATGAAAATCAATTCCTTCTCTTTGGGCAAAACCCCTTATGACAAGCCGAGCTTTATATTTATCAATTGTTCCATCTGCTTTATATTTTCTCTTAAATATCCAGCGGTTTGAAATCACATTTTCATTTTCTGGTCTTTTAACGAGCAACCAAGTTTTGTTTTCTTCAAGCGAATCCAATTCTTCATTTATGGCAGTTATCCATTGAGAAGAATTTTCGCTATCGATTGCATCTTGTAGTGTTGACGGCTCACAACAAGAAAATAGAGCTTCAGCTATGTTTGTTGCGGTTGAAGTGATATCATCAACTGCAGAGTCAGACGCTGCTCTTTTTCTCAAAACATAAGGATCTCTAACAATTGGATCTCTGGGATTTCTTCTCGGGGATTTCTTCTTAGGATTATCGACTTTTTCAGAATCACCTTCTTCAGATTCCTTATCAGCATGCGCAGCTTTGTCGATAATTATGGTATCATTTGAACAGACCCTTTCATCGAAAATTACATCTCTCCTTATGTAACACGTTCTCGTAGTTGGATTGAACACTTTGTATGCTTTATTTCCGTCACTGTAACCAATCATCATCATTTTAGTGGAATTCATCTCCCACTTACTCCTTTGATCCTTTGGAATGTGCACATAGCATGAGCTACCGAAAACTTTCAAATGACTGACAGATGGCTTCTCACCATACCACAGCTCATATGGCGTTTTACTATCCAAAGAATTTGAGGCAGTTCTGTTTTTCAGGTACACGGCGGTCGCAGTGGCTTCGGCCCATAAATACAATGGCAATTTTCTAGCATGAAGCATGCTTTTCGCTGATTCGATTACTGTTCTATTTTGTCTCTCAATATATCCATTCTGTTCGGGAGCTCTAGGCGTACTGAGTTCATGTTTGATGCCTTTTGACAATAAAAACTTTCTGACACCTTCATTGCAAAATTCTTTCCCACAATCAGTCCTAAATTTAATAAAATCTACTTTATGATTATCAGCTCGAACATCGACATAAAACTTTTGAAGAGTTTCCAAAACATCAGATTTTTCTTTAAGAAAATACACAAAACAGTATTTTGAATAATCATCTTTCAAAAGAAAAAAAAAATTTGCTCCACCGAACGAGCTTTGACTCATTTTACCGCAAAGGTCAGCATGAAATAATTCTCCCGGACGTTTTGCTCTAACAGCTTCATTTTTCGGGAAAGGATTTCTGTGCTGCTTTCCTAAGACGCATCCTTCGCAGAACGGATTATCTTGATTTAAATTCAAAATTCTTAAATCATTTACTGAACTGTCACTTATCATTTTCTCAATGTTTGAAAATTAACGTGTCCTAACCTTTCATGCCATTCCATGAGTGAGTCAGCAACAACAACATTTGCCTCACTATAATTACAGATAGGCAACAAATTTAGTTTGTATAATTTTCCGTTCTCTCTAATACCATCTACAATGAACTTATCCCTTTTATAAAACATGACCTTTTGACCTCCTTCTTTAAAAATGACTCCCATGCCTTTGTCACACGAACGACCTATTGACAAAAGATTTTTACTTATTTCAGGCACATACCATACGTCACAAATAGTGTGTGTATTATGCGAACCATCGGGATTGATAACCTTAACTTCAATGTCACCTATACCTTTCGCTGAGACAAGGCTACCATTCCCGACTTTCACTTTATTTGAATCATTATCAAAATTATTAAATTTCTTAAACCACTCGCGTTTCATACACAAATGCTCAGTAGCGGCCGAATCAGCGAACCATGTATTGTTTACATCAGTGTTATTCTCAGACATACCTTCCACGTTGAACATTTCTGCTCTATCATTATTCGACGAATTTTCGGAGACAAGAGAGTAATTTTCATTTTTATTCTTTTTCTCTAAATATTCCTTTTTCTCAGGGCAATCGCGAGCCCAGTGACCTGCCTGCTTCTTACAGAAATGACAAAAACCACGTTTTACAAAATTTCCGGAATTTCCGCCACGTGACTTTCTATGATTTACAAAACCTCGCTTACCTTTTGCATAATAGGCTGCTTGTTCGTCTTCTGTATTAACATGTTGACTGCGCATATTCAGCAGAGACTCTTCGTTTACAAGATGATCAGTCAATTTATCCAATTTTTGTTGATCACGTGGAACCGCATACCACGCCGTGCGCACATTATCAAATTTTTCAGGCAAGCTAGACAAAATCTTGGCAATAACGACAGTCTCATTTTGCTCCATATCCATGTCCTTCAAGCGTTGCGCTAACGATACAATTTTTGCGATGTGATCCGCCATCGACGCTCCAGAATCCAATTTCGCATTTATAAATTGATTCAACAATACCTGGACCGATTGATCACTTCTTTCAGCATGAACGGTGCGCAAACGTGCCCACATGTCAGCTGCAGTTGTACAGTCGGCCATATAACGAAGTTGATCGAGCTCCAAACCGCGCATCAGAAAAGCCTGCGCCTCGGCATCCTTCTTCACCCATGACGGAATGTCTGCAGCAATCTCTGGTTTTGGAGTTGATCCATCGATGTATTTCTTTAATCCATTTTCAGCCATGTAGATCTCCATCTGGCGCTTCCAGAGCTGGTAATTTTGCCCACTGAAACGATGGATATGATACAGCTTGGTTTCAGCCATGACTTCGGCGTCAAGCACGGGCTCCACTTCAGTTTCACCACCACTTTCACTATCGATGCCTTGTTGTTCGTTTTTCACCAAACTTTTTATGGGGTCATTCACTGGGCCCATAACCTGTTATTAGATATTAGGTTAGGTGGAACAGAATCAGCACAAGTATTAGGAAACAACGTTTATTATAATGCACTAACAGAGCGAAAGGGCGAGCACGCAATGTACAACAATAGCAGTGTTCGTCACAACAGCACGGAGCGAACTGATCTTCGACTGTACAAATGTGAGTTCTCGCTATCTGGTGTCGTTTCGAGTAACGTATTCACCAGATATGATTGTCGAGGTGCCATGATTAAAGAGCTGCCTATATCACCGATTAGAGCCCCAAAATTCAAATTGCATACTTGCTCACAACACTATATTTAGCTGCAAATATTTATTCAAATAATGAAACTATCGTTAATTATCATTTTAATTTTGAAACATAATTTCAACTCCGAGATTTCCAGATTACTCAGCTACTCGAATAATAGATTCCCGATTTTTTGCTCCACGAAATTAACATACCGCAGTTTTTTGCTAGTCGAATTCGAAGGTCCTGATTATTCTGCTACGCGATTAATAGATTCTCGATTTGTTTGCTCCTTGAAATAGAAGTACCAGGTTTCTTTTTCTATTGGAGTTCAAAGTTCAAAAATTATTCTGCTACACGAATAATAAATTACATTTTTCCCCTCCTCGAAACTAAGGTATCGGATTTTTATGCTATTCGAAATTCAATTACTGAGTTGTTTGCTGCTCTAATTCAAAGTTCTAGATTATTCTGCTACACGAATGATAGATTTTCAATTTGTTTGCTCCTCAAAAATATAGTGCTGGATTTTTTTGCTGCTCGCATTCCAAGTTCTAGATAATTCTGCTACATGAAATATTCACTGATTTTTGTTCTCCTCAAAAATAAAGTGTCGGTTTTTTTTGGTACTTGATTTCCAAGTTCTAGATTATTTTGCTGCCCGATAATTAGATTCCCGATTTTTTTGCTCCTCGGAAATAAAGAACTAGAATTTTTGGCTAAATGAATTCGAAGTTCTAGATTATTCTGCTACTTGAACAGTACATACCCGATTTTTTTGCTCCTCGAAAATGAAGTGTCCGATTTTTTTGCTACTTGATTTCCAAGTTCTACTTTATTTTGCTACCCGATTATTAGATTCCCGATTTTTTTCCCCTCGGAAATAAAGAAGTAGACTTTTTTGCTACATGAATTAGAAGTTCTAGATTATTCTGCTACTTGAATTATACATTTCCGAATTTTGCGCTCCTCGGAAACGAAGTGTCGGATTCTTTTGCTACTTGATTTCCAAGTTCTAGATTATTTTGCTACCCGATTATTAGATTCCCGATTTTTTGCTCCTCGAAATTAAAGCACTGGATTTTTTTTGTACTCGAATATGTATTTATAGATTATTATGCCACACAAATAAACGATGCCCGATTTTTTTTTCTCCTTGAAATTGAAGTACTGAATTTTTTGGCTATTTGAATTCGAAGTTCTAGATTATTCTGCTACACGGATAATGGGTTGCTGATTTTTTTGTTCCTCAAAAATAACGAATCCAATGTTTTTGCTACTCGAATAATAGATTCCCGACTTCGTTGCTTCTCAAAATTGAAGTACTTAATTTTTTGCTACTTGATTTTGAATTTATAGATTATTCTGCCACATAAATAATATTTTTCCGATTTTTTTGCTCACGATATTGAAGTACCGGATTGTTTTGCTACTCGATTAATAGATTCCCAATGTTTCCAAAGGATTTTGATGTTTCCGAAGGATTTTTCAAACATCGCGCTATGTCCCGACCTCTACACGGATATATACGAATATTACCAATATCTAATCTAGATAAAATTTCAAACAGAAATTTTCCTAGTTTCTACATGGAGATTTCTTACATGAGTTTGTTAGACATCTCGCTCTGTACCGACCTCTGGACGGATCTATGTGGATGTTACCAATATGCAATTCATATGAAGTTCCAAACAGAAATTCTACTAGGTTCTATACGTATATTTCGAACAGGATTTTTCAAACATCGCGCTACGTCCCGACCTCTATAATGTTCTATATGGATGTTACGAATACGTGATCTACATGGAATTCCAAACAGAAATTCTACTAGGTTCTATACGTATATTTCGAACAGGATTTTTCCACTTTACCACTTTTACAATTTGAAAACGATAAGAAACAGAAACTATTACTCTCTGTCTATAAACGTCCAAATGAAGCATTTGTTTATAATATTTGTATATAAGAAAACTATGCATTTGTTTATAAAATTTGTTTATAGAAAAAAATTATATGGATCGACAATTCTTTGTCGCTGAATATCACCACTTATGTAATTTGAAGACGAGTAGAAAGAAAAACGGTCACTTTCTATTTATAAATGTTCAAAAGATACATTTATTAATAGAATTTATTTGAAACGAAAACAAACAATATCGATCGATAATTATCCGTCAAAAAACATCACCACTTGCGTAACTTGAAGATGATTGTAATAGAAACTATTACTTTCTGCCTATTAACCACCAAACTATGCATTTGTTTATAACATTTGTTTACAAAAAAAAAGTAATATCGATTGACAATTCTTTGTCAGTGAATATCACCAGTTATGTAATTTGAAGACGATTAGAAAGAAAAACGATCACTTTCTATTTATAAATGGTCAAAAGATGCATTTATTGATAGAATTTATTTGAAACAAAAACAAATAATATCGATCGAGAATTCTCCGTCAAAAAACATCACCACTTGCGTAACTTGAAGATGATTGTAATATAAACTATTACTTTCTGCCTATAAACGACCAAACTATGCAGTTGTTTATAACATTTGTTTACAAAAAAAAGTAATATCGATTAATTTTTCCTTATAAATTTCCTTATTGAGAAAAAAAAATCCTTTTTAATTTCCTTATCAAATTTGTTTATAACAAAAATGATGATTATTGTAAAAAAAGTATTACTTTCTGTCCATAAATGAGCAAACTATGCATTTGTTTATCAAATTTGTTTAAAAAATAAACAAATAATATGAAATGGCCAATCTTAATAACTAGATATTACAACTCATATAATTTAAAGTTACTAAAAAAGAAAAACGATTACTTTGTGCCAATGAACGCCTAAACTATGCATTTGTTCACATAATTAGTTTATAAAACAAACAAATTATACCATACAACAAATGTTCATGATTAAAGATGATCGAGTTGATAAACTCAAGCAATTTCAAGTTACAAATATACTTTGAAGCAAAATTTGCAATATGTTTATATTTTGTTAATATCACTTATTCATAACAATAAGATTCGATCAATCGAATTGAATATTCAATGAATATGAAATGATTAATCATCCTTGACTCTGGTTTTGTCTTTCGATAAAGACCAAAGTAAATCACCCACCGACAATGAGTACTGTTACAATATCTAAAATTGCACAAAGCACGGATCGATGACATTTTAATTAGCTGATAAATTTTGAAGATGATATAATTTGAAACAAAAAATGAAAAAAGGATTTGGAAAATCGTTAAATATTCTCAATGCTGAAGGTAATCTCGAATAAAATGCAACATTACCAAAACTTCCAATAGAAATTGAACGGGTGAACCGATTTTTTTTTATCTTTTTTTAATCGTCTCGTAATTATGTAATAAACCTAATGCAGCATATAAAAATTAAATTTATGCATATTTTAATAATTATCAATTTCGTTCAAGCGGCTCGAATCGTGTCAGGATGCAACAATGGGAAGGGCGGATGATTTACGAGCGACCTCCTGGGTTCAGCATCCTCGAAAACCGTCACGGTGAATTAGGATATATTTCCTCTGAGATTCGGAGCGCCTGTTTTAGGTTCAACGGGGGTACTTTCCCGGTGGCGAATTGCTCGTTTACAGGCGCAGAAATGAACCACATTTTCGATTAATTAAATAAGAAACAAAAAAACAAGACAATTTTTCGAAAAAATGAGTCAGATAGGTTAAGCACTATGTCCTTGAGATTATGTGGTTCAAATATTACATCAAACAATTCATCCGTTTAGCGGGGTACATGTCAAAACGAATACATGGGCTAAAAATCAAGCCTGACGAAGCGCCTTTAACAGAAATTCTACTACTTTCTATATGTATATTTCGAGCAGGATTTTTCAAACATCGCCCTATATCCTGACCTCTATACGGATCTATCTAGATGTTACTAAAATATAATCTATATGGAATTCCAAACAGGAATTCTGCTAGTTTCTATATGGTGATTTCTTACAGATTTTTCCAACATTTTGCTATGTTCCCACATCTATATTGATCTATATGGATTTCACCAATATGTTACCTATTTGGAATTTTAAATAGAATTTCTACTAGTTTCTATATGGAGATTCCTTACAGGATTTTTTAAACATCTCGCTATGTCCCGACCTCTGTACGGATCTATATGGATGTTACCAATATGTAATTCATATGGAATTACAAACAGGAACAGGATTTTTCAAACATTGCGCTATGTCCCGACCTTTATAATGTTCTATATGGATGTTACGAATATGTGATCTATATGAAATTCCAAACTTAAATTCTATTAAGTTCTATACGTAAAAAGTGTGTGAGGAGTTGAAAGGCGATTTGGACGTGGTGGAGGAACTTGACATCTGTCAAAAGACTGATGCTAAACAGTTCCTAATACTGGCGGCAGGACACATGAAGGAGAGTCGACAAATCATGAAGGATTTGAAGGGGGTCTTGGAAACGATGCAGAACTTCTGCGCCACTAAGAAGAATATGTTCATACCAATCATACCAATAAAAAATTCGCCGAATACAAGAAGAAGGCGAATACGAAGCAAGAGACCAGCCACAACGGTACTCTGACTGAAGATACCATGGAAACTCCCACTACCCATACAGGGAAGAGACAGAGAGGGAGCCCACACTGAGTCTCGTTGAGGCAAGCTCCTCTAAGCCAATGAAGAAGAAGCCGAGGATGCGCACTACAGCAGCAGCGTCCTCTACCCCGAAGAGGAATGATGTGGGAGCGACAACAGCTCCACCCGCATCCACCAAAAAGAAGAAACCGCAGAGGAGAGCTCAACCCGAGGCGGTTTTAATAAAACCTGCTCAGGGTTCGAGCTATGCTGATGTCCTTAAGGACCTCAAAAAGAACGTTAGACCGGAGACTCTTGGTGTCAAAATCATGGGTGTCCGAGAGACGAAGAAGGGGGAAATCCTTATAGATGTAGGGTCCGCAGCAGACGGCAGGGGGAAACTGTCTTCTGTTATTAAAGAGGCAGTTGGTGTTGGTGACTCCGTGCGCGAGCTCGTCCCACGCATGGAGGTCGAGGTCATGGATCTCGACACAACAACATATGTAGAAGAGGTGAAGGAAGTAGTTCAGAAGCACTTCGGTGGTATGGACCCAGTCCAAATGAAGGTGAGCATAACGAGGAGGGGCTTTAGGGGACACCTAAAGGCCTATGTAGAACTCAACGAGGAGCTAGCGGCGAGACTCATCCGGACAAGACATCTAAAGGTGGACTGGATGTCCTGTAGAGTCCGGAAAAAGACGGAGGCTATAAGATGCTACCACTGCTTAGGCTTCGGCCACATAGCAGTGGGCTGCAACGGTCCACATAGGTCTAAATTATGCTGGAGGTGCGGCAAGGAGGGGCACAAATCTGCAGAGTGCGCAAGCATTCCCCAGTGCTTCCTCTGTGCTGCTCGCGAAGAAAATCCCCGGACTGACCATCTACCAAGGACTATGAGATGTGCTTCATTTAGGGAGGTGAGTTTAGTGGGTATTACCGTTTTCAGGTCGAGTACCACACTCAGTGCGTAAATGCATTCTTACCTACTCTACAAAAAAAAAAAAAAAAAAAATAAAAAATATTTTCTACATGGAGATTTCTTACAGGAGTTTCTTAGACATCTCGCTATGTACCGACCTCTGGACGGATCTATATGGATGTTACCAATATGTCATTCATATGGAATTCCAAACAGAAATTCTACTACATTCTATACGTATATTTCGAACAGGATTCGAAAATTTTGGAAAATGCCTCTGACTTCGAAGAGGAAAAAAATCTAGTACTTCAATCTCAAGTGGCAAAAAATCAGGAATCTATTAAAATAAGTTGGTAAGTTGGTAACGATCGATCATGTGCAGATATCAACACACTGTGAAAATGGGAATCAACAATATCGATCTAATCTAAGGTAACTCCTTAAGCAACAGAAATTCTTAACGTCTTTCCAGATTGCGGGTCGTGCATAAATTACGTATCGCAATTTTCCGACAATGTTGACCCCCCCCCCCCCCTCTTTAACGCCTATTCCGACTTTTCCCTGTAGTTTTTTACCATTATGTAACACTAAGCTATACCCCCCCCCCCCCAAAAGTGTTACGTAATTTATGCACGACCCCTTAGATGGAATTTGAAATTTATAAATTAAAGATGTTCAATTTCTGAAACAAGATCTTTCTCCGGTGGGAATCGAACCTCAGGTCTTTTTGATTGCCCGTCGGGTGCTTTAACCACTAAGCTGCCATAAGCTGCCAGAGAGATCGAAGGCAGATATTTTTTTCAGATACACGTATTTCATTTCTTCGATGATGATCATAAAGATTCCTTCTAATGTAACTTGTATTCAAAACATAACTCCTTGCTATGAAAAGCGCATACCTGAAAAAAGTATCTACCTTCGATCTTTGTAGAAGCTTGGTGGTTAAAGCACCCGACAGGCAATCGGAAGACGTGAGGTTTGATTCCCATCGAAGCGAAGAAGAAAGATTTTTATTCAGAAATTAAAAATTTTTAATTCATAAATTACGATACTTTAATTTCGTGGAAGAAAAAAATCGGTAATCTATTATTCGAGTACCTCAATAATCTGAAACTCTCGGTCTTTGAATTCCGTTTCAACTTCAATATAATAATTAACGATAGTTTTATCATTTGAATAGTATATAACAAATTCTTACCTGCAATGATGTACACACTGGTGATAAAAAGTATTGTCTAGGATACTTAAACTTCACTAAACTGTGCAGTTATTTTTTAATTTAATTAAATTCGACTCATACGTTGATTAATACTTACGGGCTAAATTATAGAATACATAAATTTTCAACCAGGAAATAGTCAATTTGAAAGTTTAAATCATCTTTATATTGTTTGAACTTGTTTTTATATTTTCAGGAAATTTTTAGTTACGAGATGTTGATACGTTTCACTCAGGGGTAGTTTTTTATGCCATTTTATATTGGCCATCGCAGAGCGAAGAAGAGCAAAAGTCTCCCCTAACAGTGTTTTCCGAATATTATTATTTTTGACGCGTTTTATAATTATATGTTAGTTCCGCTACATAAATTTACATGGAAGGGTAGATTTTGGGAGAAATTGTAAAAGGGGTAAATTTTCAAGTGTTAAATAATTAATTTAGAGTTCTGAATCATCTTTACGTTGTTTAAGGTTGTTTTTACACCTTCAGAGCATTTTTGGTCACAAGGGGTAGGTATGTATGACTTAGGGGTAGTTTTGTAGAACACGTATTATATGTTTCCGGAGAGCAAAAAAAGCAGAAAAATCTACCCTAATCATTTATTTCATTATAATATTTTTTAGTCAGTTTTCATAGGTGGCGGCGCTAAGTGGACGTCGTGCTAGCGCCGCCACCCTTAACTCGAAAGTTTGAAAAACAAAAAAAATTTTGTTAGAGCATAAAATTTGCAAAATAATGCAAAAAAATTTGACGTTTTCCATTTTTCATTTTACTTATGTGGCGGAGCTAAGTGGGCGGACCTATTAAAAGTTTTATTTAATCCTCATAAAAAAACTAATTTTTTTGTTTGAAACATTCTCTACAATTATACTCGATGAATTTTGATAAAAACAATTCGTTTGGAGTTTGTTGAATGAACAAGTTATTTTTTATAGAATGCGGACGAGTAAAATTGTAAAGAATATTTTAAAAAACGAAATGAGCTATTGTTTATTAAGATTGGCTACAAATTAACATATGTTATAAAGAGTATTAAGAAACATCAAATCTCAAATAACTATTGTTAGAAAAATAATGTTGCCTAAAACAAAATTTGCATTAAATATATGTATATTGCTGCCGCTTTCAAACTGTGTAGAAAATTCGACTAATGACTCACCGCGCGAGTCATGAGTCGATTCGGAAACTTCGAGTCAATTTTCTGCTGAGTCGCTATCGAAAAATTCGTCTCATAACTCACGTCCAGATGTCGGTTCTCCGTCGAGTCGAATTATTTTGCACACCACTAGTTAGGCAACACAAACACACACACACACACACACATATATATATATATATATAATTAAAAACAAAGTTAAACAACCACCGCAGGGTACCACTAAGAGCAACTGCCATCTTGAAAAAATGTCAATGGCCCCCAGTAGAACCGCGGTAAAATACACCTATGGCCACGTCTCACATCCGTGAGATGGGTGGTCACAGGGCACGACGAAATCACAACGACAGGCCGGCGAAACCCTCGTGTGTCTTGAGGACACGAAGCGACCCAAGGATGACAGCTTTCTGCATCCATCTCGCAAGAGCCTTGGCATATTTTTGGCACGCGGGTATGGCTTTAAGGTTACGAACCAGCGATAATTTCACACCTCCGAGAGCACCTATCACAAGAACAATCACTCGTACCGAATATTTTGGGTACAGTCGAAGCAGCTCTCTTTTAAGGTCTTGATATCTCTCCTCTTTTTCTTTCTCCTTTGCAGTGATGTTGTATTCGGATGGAGCCGAGAATTCGATCACGAATATAGTTCGTTTCTCGAAGTCTTGGAGAACAATGTCAGGCCTCGAGTGCGCAACGGAGACTGCTGCCCGAAAATCGTAGTTCCAGAAAATCTGGCACTTCTCGTTTCGGACAATTGACTCTATATCCCTTGGAGCGTTCGGCAGGGCAGGGTCGCGACCAACACCGTAAGAGCGACAAAGGTGGTAATAAAGTACTCTTAGGGCCGCATTATGTCTATAGATATACGTTGTTCCTGCGTGGGTCGGACACCCCGATAGTATATGTTCTAGGTACTCAGCGTGTGCATGACACGCTCTGCACCTATCACTGGGAACTTCTTGACATAAAATGCGGGCGCGGTATGCTAAGGTGGAGATTACACCGTCCTGGCATGCGAAAATAAAGCCCTCTGTACCTGAATTGAGCCCTGATGATTTGAGGAAAGCAAAAGTTTGCTCCTTCGACAAGGACTGTTTTTCTACATTTCTGTGAAAGTTTCCGTGCATTTGCTTGTCGAGTAGCTCTTGGTGAAATTTTCCAACCTCTGCTTTCTTTACTTCGGCTTTTAGACGTGAAGCATCTAGATGGAGTAATGCACTTTCCTCACTTCTGATGTTAAAATTCAGGCCAAGGGTCTCGGCAGCTTGCTCCGCGGCTTTGTAAAGGAACGCCCCTTCGCCAATCATCTCGTGGTTTCTGACCATCTTTAGGAGAGGATCTCTGCCATTCGCAACGATGTAAGCTGTACTCAAAACAATTCGGTTATGAAGACACTGGAGATTCAGAAGTCCGCGTCCGCCTTGCTGGCGTGAAATGTATAATCGCGGAACTGACGAATTGATATGCAAGCTTTTATGCATATGCATGATCTTACGCGTGGTGACATCAAGGGCCTTAAGCTCGTTCTTCGTCCATTGAACCACCCCAAACGAGTAGAGTAGAACCGGGACGGCAAGCATGTTAGTCGCAGATACCTTGTTCAACGCCGACAGACTGGAAGACCAAATCTGTCGAAGAAGATGCTTGTATCTGCTTCGGAGAGACTCCTTCACTGATGTTACGTCCTGAATGCGGCTTTGAGGCACGCCCAGGTATGTATAGGTCTCTCCAGTGTTAAGATGTCTAATAACACTTATATCCACAAGCTCAGGGTCCTTGGGAACGCCAGTAATCTTTCCTTTCTTCAAATGAATTTT
>CAKNXH010064428.1:0-16711 GCA_932178445.1 Andricus quercusramuli | reverse complement strand
TTATCCCACTCTTTGATGGATTGCTTTTTCTTATTGCATACTATTAATGGACAGGATTTTACCTGTAAGAAAACTAACATTTATTCTTAAATTTATCTTCTACTAAAGTCTCGCCTTTAGTACAAATCTAGGGGACACTTTAAATGTATGTCAAGAGGGTAACGAACCTGTAGGTAAATTATGGTAGCAAATTATATAATGCAAATCATCAATGAATGATAGTATTCTAATTGCCTGTATTTTACTAGATCAGACCTTTTGTCAGGTATAGTAATCCTGAGAACACTTTGTCTAAAGGGCCTGTGTCTAGCCGCTTTCTGACGACAGGTGTACTCCTACCTGCGAGGTGGAGGAATAAGAAGAGGTGTATCGGAAAAGAGTGGCCAAGTGCTAATTCTGGATTTATCCAGTTTCTTAGATTTATTTTATTGTCCTGGACTTCGAAAGTTCCCTAATTTCTGTGAGATATTCTCAAGGGTGGTTTTCCAGGCTTACAAGGGGAAGGCCTCAAGTATGAAACTCAAATCGAGTTCGCATGACGATAATTCGAAAGATTATCGAATTTCATTCGACACGTGTCACGGCTTTTTTGTAAGTGGAGCCTAGTTTTTTAAATATCAATGTTTTAAAATTGCGACTACCTTCACTGATACACTAGTATCAGTCACGCGGGAAATTTTTCAGCCAGCGGCGCTGGCCCTGCGGTAGCGTGCCTGCTTGCGACTCGCTGCTGTCGGGGTAACAATTTTAATATATAATATAATATATAATATAGATAGAGTACAATTTTGAACGTCAATCAAGTTTGTTTTCCAATTACTTTGACGCGTGAAAACTCCAACTGACGATTATCACCCCAAATAATGTACTTCATAATTATAAAGATAAAAAAGAGTGTTCGCGTCCTTTACGCTCGCACGTGTTTTGTGTGGAATCGGGGAGATTGATCTTTGCACCTTCGGTGCACCCTGGATGGCAAGTTGAGTTTGGTGCCTAGAAGGAAGGGGCGCATGTGTGGGTCTCCCTTAAGCCAGGTAGTAGGGGTGCTACAGAGGGGGAGAGGGAGCCCAACGAGTCAGTATCGAACGGTGATTCAAGGTCTGTAGACGTGAGACAAGGGGTGATTGTGACTACCTTAATTGTGGACCTGAGAAGCTGCCCTTGCGGCGGTGATTGTGACTACCCTAATTGTGGACCTGAGAAGTTGCCCTTGTGGCGGTGATTGTGACTACCTTAAGTGTGGACCTGAGAAGTTGCCCTGGTGGCGGTGAGAGTGACTACCTTAATTGTGGACCTGATGATGTGACCTTGTGATGGAAATAGTGACGATTCTTAATGCTCTACCTTATAGGCTTGCCCGGGTTTTTCCCTCAAATCTTGAGGGTTTTTATGCCTAGGCAAGTTGTTGTTGAATAGTATATTACCGCGAAGATTGCTGCATTTTCATTTCTAAGAACCCGACTACTCATTCCTTACGAATTCCTCCTATAAGATATTTGTGAAGTGTATCTGATACAAACAAAGAGTATTATTTAATATATTATATGATATTATAATTAGAAGGTATCTAATATTTTCAACCTTCCGAAATATCATATATTAAAATTGTTACTGATAATAATTTAAATTTTTGGTATTATTAAAAAAAAAAATCTAGCCAAAAGATTCAAACCCCGACAGCAGCGAGTCGCAAGCAGGCATGCTACCGCAGGGCCAGCGCCGCTGGCTGAAAAATTTCCCGCGTGACTGATACTAGTGCATCAGTGAAGTTAGCCGCAATTTTAAAACATTAATATTCAAAAAACTAGGCTCCACTTACAAAAAAGCCGGGAAACGTGTCGAATGAAATTCGATAATCTTTCGAATAATCGTCATGCGAACTCGATTTGAGTTTCATACTTGAGGCCTTCCCTTTGTTAGCAGCTTTCTCAACCAGGTAGAGGAATGAATTCCTGCCTGCTTATAAGAAGCTAAGTCTCTGAATAAGTAGCTGTAAAATTACAAAATTTAACTTCTACACCCCGAGTGAACGGTCGACCGCGCTCTTGGCTTCAGTTAAAATCTTGTAACAGAATAGTGACAATATTACACTTTCAAATGGCAATGACCAACTAAATCTTTTTATTTCTAAAGTACGACTTTTTCAGTCAGGATTCTATGAGAATCAAAGTGTTCAAAATGCCCGAAACGAGGAGTTGGGGCGTTGCCTGGTAGACGCAACGATTCTCGAGGAGTACCTCGGGAGAAGTTAGAGAATTATATTCTCAACACTCATTCCGTACATCTTCTCGAAAACTACTTGCGAAACGTTGGGGCCTTAGAAAATATTGTAAGTCCACAATTTTTCTCTTTAAAGGAAGATATTTCTAAGAGTGGACAGAAGTTAACTTCTCAATCCGGTCTATAAGAGATCCCTCTTCTGAATCAGTTGTGATTGCCACTCGAAGTTTAAACTTTCATTCCTACGGGAATTTTGGTACGCCGTCTACTAAAACATTTAAAAAAGGGCATTTGAACACTTCGATTCTCATAGAATCCTGACTGAGAAAGTCGTACTTTAAAAATAAAAAGATTTAGTTGACCATTGTCATTTGAAAGTGAAATATTGTCATCATTCTGTTACAAGATTTTAACTGCAGCCGAAAGCACGATCAACCGTTCACTCGGGGTGAAGAAGTTAAATTTTGTAATTTACAGCTACTTATTCAGAGACTTAGCTTCTTATAAGCAGTCAGGAATTCATTCCTCTACCTGGTTAAGAAACCTGCTAAGCCTGGAAAACCAGCCTTGAGAATATCTCACAGAAATTAGGGAACTTTCGAAGCCAAGGACAATAAAATATATCTAAGAAACTGGGTAAGCCCAGAATTGGCACTTGGTCACTCTTTTCCGATATACATCTCTTCTTATCCCTCCACCGCGCAGGTAGGAGTACACCTGTCGTCAGAAAGCGGCTCGACACAGGCCCTTTAGACAAAGCGTTCTCAGGATCACTATACCTGACAGAAGGTCTGATCTAGTAAAAGACAGGCAATTAAAATACTACCATTCATTGATGATTTGCATTATAAAATTTGCTACCATAATTTACCTACAGGGTCGCTACCCTCTTGACACACATTTAAAGTGTCCCCTAGATTTTTACTAAAGGCGAGAGTTCAGTAGAAGATAAATTTAGGAATAAATGTTAGTTTTCTTACAGGTAAAATCCTGTCTATTAATAGTATGCAATAAGAAAAAGCAATCCATCAAAGAGTGGGATAAAGATAATTGGATAAGACTAAACAAGCACCAAATTTATAAGAGTAGATTTTATAAGTGAGATTATACGCGCGCGCAATACTTTAAAGTTGAATATGCACTTTATGCTTTATAATCATAAGTTAAAGCAGGTTAGAGAAAACTTTTTGTGAGAGTGGAATAGAATAGAAGTATCAAATTAATGTACATGTATATGATATAAGATCTTATTCTTTCCTCCATGCGTAATCCTATTTTTTTAAAGAAATTGTTTGAATAATAAATTTATTCATTAAAAGTTAACTTAGCTCAAACCAGCAGGTTACAGTATATATATACATATATATATATATATATATATATATATATACATACACATATATATATATAATTGAAAAAAGGGTTAAACAACCACCGCATGGTCCCACTGGGAGCAAATGTCATCTAAAAATGATACTGGCTATCAGTGAACCGCGGTAAAGCACACCTATGGCCACGTCTCACGAGCGTAAGATAAGTAGTCGCAAGGCCCGATTAAATCACAACGACAGGCCGGCGAAACCCTCGTGTGTCTTGAGGGCACGAAGCGACCCAAAGATTTTAGCTTCCTGCATCCATCTCGCAAGTTCCGTGGCATATTTTTGGCTCGTGGGTATGGCTTTAAGGTTACGAACCATTGATAGTTTCGCACCTCCGAGAGCACCGATCACAAGGACAATTACTTCAACTGAAAATTATGGGTACAGCTTCGCAGCTCTCTTTTAAGGTCTTGATACCTCTCCTCCTCTTCCCTCTCCTTGGCAGTGATGTTGTAGTTGGCCGGAGCAGAGAATTCGATCACGAATAGAGATCGATTCTCGAAGTCTTGGAGCACGATGTCAGACGTCGTTTGTGCAACGGAGACTGCTCTCCAAAAATCGTAGTTCCAGTAAAATTTGGCACTTCTCGTTTTGGACAATTGACTCTATCTCCCTCGGAGCGTTCGGGAGGACAGGTAGTGGCCAACACCGTAAGAGCGAGAAAGATGGTAATAAAGCGCTCTTAGGGCTGCATTATGTCTGTAGAGGTACGTCGTTCTTGCGTGAGTAGGGCACCCAGATAGTATGTGTTCCACGTACTCAGCGTGTGCATTTCACGCTCTGCACCTATCGCTGGGAACTTCTTGACATAAAATGCGATCACGGTATACTAAGGTGGAAATGATATTGACCTGGCATGCGAAAATGAAACCCCCTGTACCTGAGTTAAGCCTCAATGATCTGAGGAAATCAAAAGTTTTCTCCTTCGACAAGGACGTTTGTTACGTTTCACAGTTCAAATTAGTTTGACGTATCGATCATAGAGTCTCAGCCTCTTATGTATCTCCCTTACCGACTTCAATTTGTAGTTAGATTTTTCAATATGGTGAGAAGGATTAGTCACCCAAAAAACCTGCTCGTGTTTTCAATTCACAAATCCAATTATCTTCTGTACAATCAAAGCCTCAAGTGCTGTCGGGGCGTTTCTGAAACCACGCCTTCAACAAACTCGAGTTTCTCTACAACAAATTTTGGCGATCAACGCCATTTCGTGTATGTGACTAACAAGATTAGAATCTATTGTGAGCAATTAATGATGTGCAAAAGTTGAATCGCTAAGATTCGAAAGAATCATTAAGATTCGAATATATTGTGGACAAGTGTTAGTGAGTGCACAAGCACTTAACAAGATAACATTGTGGCGAGGTGTCAAGGAAAACAATTGAAGAACAAGTCGATCAGGGATCATCCAGCCAATCGTATTCTGGATATGTGGCCTACAATAAAGGCAATCGTCACAAGAATCAACGCCGACTACAAGCTTTGAGGATTTTGGAACAAATTCATCATGCGTTAATAAGGAAGTACCTAACCCACCAAAACATAACCTCTTCAAGTCAGAGTCGCCTATCAACGTCATCTCCAATCAATGGACTACACAATTAAATTAAAATTAAACTATTTAATTAAAATGTCGGTAACAAGCGAATTAACGAAAAAACGCGGTGGTTTGGAGACTAGATTCACGGTTTTTAGAAACTATATAACTAATACTAAACTCGAATTTCCCGATCATAGTGTCGAGTTGGAAGACGTAATTAAGTTTGAAATAAACAAGCGATTAGACAAATTTAGAGCAAACTTTACGTTTTATGAAGAAAGACAACAAAAAAACGAGCTAACCGATGATCCTAAGGAAACAATAGAATATAGATCTGAAATCGAAGATAATTTCTTTCGTATAATAGCAAAAACTAAAACATTATTATCACAGGGAATTTCAAAATATGGTTTGTCAGTAAAACAATGCAATCTAATTACTTATGATCTTTGCGAAGCACTTAGGGTAAAAACACCGGTTGATGCTAGCATAGGGTCGATTAGCGAAAGCCCTTTGGCTATAAAACAAAAGTGTGAAATCGAAATCCAATCTCAAACTAGTTCTTACAAAATTTGAGTTTCATGTTTAGTGGTCTCAAAAAATCGCTCAGAAGTGCCTGAACTTCACTTCAATGTAAAATCGTTGAATATTCCTCTGCATATTAACCTCGCAGACCCTCAACTTGATAAACCAGGTACAACAGATATTTTTCTAGGCAAGGCTGTTTTCTGGTCATTAATATGTGTCGGTCAAATCAAGCTAAATAATGAAGGTCTCATTCTCGAAAAAACTCACCTAGGTTGGTTGTTATCAGGTGCAATGTCTGATCCTCCATCTAAACTAGTAAACTGTAACGCAATCACCAAAATAAAAATAGAAAGTCAGCTTCGTCAATTTTGGGAACTAGAAGAATGTAACTTAGACAAGAAAGTTAAATCAGTTGACGAAGGATATTGCAAAAAATTCTTTGTTAAAAGTTTCAAACGCGATCATGAGGGAAGGTTCATTCTCACGATTCCGCTGAAAAGGGATCCTCAATGCTTAGGCGATTCAAAATAAATTGCAAAAAGTCGTCTGTTAAGTTTAGAATCGAGATTAGGGATGCAGACCGAACTGCCAGAAGACTCGTCAAAATTCATCCGCGAATACATCGACCTGAAACACATGAACAAAGTGGACAATAAAATCGAACCGATTCTCTCATTATTTTCCGCATCATTGTATTGTTCGTCCAGAAAGCGAGTCTACAAAACTCAGAGTAGTTTTCAATTGGTCAGCCGGAAGTAGTTCAGGTGTATCCTTCAATTATTTGCAAATAGTAGGTCCTAACATACAAAGCAACATATTTTCTATCATCGTTAGATTTCGTAAACACAAATTCGTCATCGGCGGGGACATTGAGAAAATGTACCGCCAAGTTCAAATCACATCTGAACAGCATTCAATACAAAGAATTCTCTGGCGATTTGATGTTAATAAACCCATTGACACTTACGAACTAACAACAGTCACGTATGGCAAGGCAGCAGCCTCTTTCTTGGAAATTACATGTGTAAATGAACTTGCTTCTAAATGTGAAAAAACCGAACCAAAAATTTTAAAAATTATTCATCAAGATTTTTACGTAGCCGATTTGCTCACAGGAGGAAATAGTATTCAAGAAACTACCTCTCGAGCAAAACGATTAAAGGAAATTTTAGCCACGGGTTGTTTTAATCTTCGTAAATGGGTGTCTCACCATCCTGAAATAATCAATGTTATAGTAGATCCTCAAGAAGCTCCTCATTTAGTAAATATTTCTTCTGATAAACAAATCAAAACGCTGGGCCTTTTTTGGCAAACCAATCTTGACACTCTAAAATATTAAACGAATATCTCGCAAAATACCAGGGTAACAGAGCGACAAATTCTCGCAGAAATATCTAAAATTTTCGATCCCCCTGGTCTACTAAGTCCTTGCATTATAATTGTAAAAGTCTTGTTGCAGAAATTATGGCTTGAAAAACTTGCATAGGATGAGACTCTACCCTATGATCTGCACAACCAATGGTTCAATTACAAAAGACAACTTCCAGCTCTAAACGATCTTTCCATTTCACGATCTGTCATTAGTTCAAATGCTATCAATATTGAGCTTCACATTGGATCACCGGATAAATTTGGTAACGTAACAATCAGACTACTTTGTGCTAAATCAAAAGTTTCTCCGCTAAAAACTCAAACTATTCCCAAGCTACAGCTCTGCGGAGCTATCTGTCTTGCCAAATTACTTAATAAAGTAGAATTCGCACTCTACATACATATACATGGTAGTAATTATTGGACCGACTCATCCATCGTTCTAGACTGGATCAAAAAACAACCAGAAAAGATAGAAGATGTTTTTGTTTCAGATCGAGTCTCGCAAATTTAAAAATGGACAAATATCGAGACGTATTATCTCTTTGATGAGTTACGAGGCACCATTAAAGAAATGGTAGATTTCAGCAGCACGAAGAAGAATATGTGGCTTCCAATTAGGGAAGGGCTGCAACGAGCGGAGAGAATCATGAGGGAACTGCGCGATCACTCTTTGACGACCGAAGGTCTTCATAGGGACTTGATCGAAAATGTTGGTCGAACTGCCCGAATGAGAGCTATGACCCGAAAGGGGAAGGCGAAGAAGACAGATGAGAGCTGCACTCAGACTGATGGATCTGTGGCAGCTCTCAACAACCAACCTGGGAAGCGTGAAAGGGAGCTTTCAACGAGTCCCGTTGGGGCAAATGTCATTAAACAGAGAGTGAAGAAACAGAGGACCCGCACTACCATCGTGGCTTCCTCGACACTGAAGGATGAGGAGGTGGAAGGGATCGCTTCTACACCTTCACCCACGAAGAAGAAGAAGCAACCGAAGAGGAGAGCACGACCCGAGGCAGTTCTCATCCAACCGGCCGAGGGTCTAAGCTATGCCGAGGTCCTCAAGGACCTCAAGCAGAAGGTGAAACCGGACGCCCTTGGTGTAAAAATCAGGGGTGTCAGGCAAACCAGAAACAGAGAGGTCCTTGTCGAGCTCGGACCTAGAGCGGAGGGCAGGACCGGATTTTCGGCTGCCGTGAGGGAGGCTGTTGGGTTGGGGGGTACGGTGCGCGAGCTTGTACCCCGCACCGAGATCGAGGTCTTGGACCTCGATCCAACAAGTGAAGCGGAGGAAATCGAGGAGGCCGTCAGGAGCTACTTCGGCGACCAGGGTGTTGGAGAAGTGAAGGTCAGTCTCACGAAAAGACCCTTCAGGGGCAACCTGAAGGCTTTCGTGGAGCTGCCAGAGGAGTTGGCTGCGAGCTTGGTACGCACAGGACACCTGAAGGTGGGGTGGGTGTCCTGTCGTGTACATAAAAAGGCGGAAATTGTCCGGTGCTACCGCTGCCTAGGCTTCGGCCATATGGCAGCCGGTTGCGATGGCCCAGACCGCACGAAAGCATGTTGGAGATGCGGCAAGGAGGGCCATAGGGCTGCGGAGTGCGAAAGTGCGCCGCAGTGCTACCTCTGCGTCGCAAAGGGGGAGAAATCCCGGACGGATCATCTGTCCGGGACTATGAGGTGTTGGTCGTTCCGAGGGGCAGCCTCATCGAGGAGACCTCGAGGATGACCAAGTTAAAGAATCGCACCCAACCAAGATGTTCGAAGGCCGACGAGCCCGTTGTGCGGTACAACAAGCTGAAGACGATGCGTGCATCTTGGTTGGGTGCGCAAAGTTGAAATGCCAAGCTGGCCTAGTATGATGGAAGTCGAAGCACGACTTAGTGGCCTTACCCCCACGTCCTTGAAGTAATGCGAAAGCGGTTCCGAGGACATGGGTTGGCGGGAAAGGAGTTAAGGTTTAGTGGGTAGGTGCCGTTTGGTAAGTCCCACACTCACCTTCGTTCCTTGTGGACTGCGCGCCCGTGTGTGCATCTCACGTGTATGTATAGTAAGTACATATGCGTGGGATGCATATAGTGGGCTCGCGGTTCCCAAAGTTCGGATGTGGTTGGTGCATGAGCATTTGCCGTTTTTACTTCTTCAACAAAAAAAAACAAAAAAATCACACCTTTACTCAATTGCTATTTCAACATGAACATGTTAAACTATTACACGCGCAACCTCAACTATTATTATCAAGTATTAGAGAAAACTTTTGGCCAATAAGAGGGCACAATATAGCTAGCAATCTTCCATCAACTCGAATCTCTGAATCGCCTCCATTTTGCAATACTGGAGTTGATTATGCCGGCCCATTTTTAATAAAGGATGGAAAAGGGCGAGGTTGTTAGGTAATTAAGGCCTACGTCTGCCTTTTCGTTTGCTTCTCAACCAAAGCATTGTATTTATAATTAGTCTCGAAAGCTACGAAAGATGGTTTTCTGGCTGCTTTGCGGCGCTTCGAATCACGTCGTGGAAAACCAGCAAATATACACTTAGGCAATGACACTAGCCTTGTCGGCGCGAATAGCGAGTTAAAACGTTTGGGCGATTTTTTGCTTCAAGAATGCGACTCGTTAAGCGAATCGATTTCTAATACAAATCTAAGCAATACTCAACTTCCGACCTTTGACTCCCTTATCAAGTGATCCAAACAATTTAAGTCCTATCACTCCAGTCCACTTTCTAATTGGACGAACATTTTCTTCCCTAGCGGATCCTGATCTGTCACACCTAAATAAAAGAAGAGTGTCAAACTGGCAACGAATTCAACAACTTCAGCAGCACCTGTGGAAACTCTGGAACAAAGAATACACCTGAGAGCTTCAAAAGAGGACCAAATGGCAGGAACCCTTTTCAGAACCTAACAAGAATACTCTTGTCCTCTTAAAAGATGATAACTTACCTCCATCAGCCTGAAATCGGGAAGGACAACTGAAGTCCATCCTGGAAAGGATGGAATTGCTAGACTTGCATCTGTTAAAACTACTAAGGGCGTGGTTCGTCGACCATTCGTCAAATTATGTCCTCTTCCCATTTGCGAATAATTCTTGTCAATCTCGATTTTTGAAAAGAATTCTCTATAAGAATTCAAGTTTGAACTTTCTTTTCACTTTTATATTATAAATCATGTAATGTATCATATCATGTTCTTCTTAAAAGCTTGTAAAATTTGTTCAGTGGTTGTGCCAATTGTTACTCGAATCAATAATATTCAATTTAAAAGGAAATGCTTCATAGCGCGGGGAAGTATGTTATGTTTCACAGTTTGAATTATTTTGATGTATCGATCATAGATTTAGATTTTAGATAGAGTTAGATTAGTTAGATTTCTGAATATGGCGAAATAGATTAGTCACCCAAAAAGCGTGCTCGTGTTCTCAATTCACAAATCCAATTCTCTTCTGTGCAATCAAAGCCTCAAGGCTATGAAAACAACTGTTTTTCTACTATTCTATGAAAGTTTCCGAGCATTTTCTTGTCAAGTAGATGTCGTCAAAATTTTTCAACCTCTGCTTTCTTTACTTCGGCTTTTAAAAGTGAAGCATCTAGATGGAGTAATGCACTTGCCATTTGCAACGATGTAAGCTGTACTTAGAACAATTCGGTTATGAAGACATTGGAGATTCAGAAGTCCGCATCCGCCTTAACGGCGTGAGATGTGTCATCGCGGAACGGACGAATTGATATGCAAGCTCTTATGCATATGCATGCTCTTACGTGTGGCGGTATCAAAGGCTGTAAGCTCGTTCCTCGTCCATTAAAAACCTCCAAACAAGTAGAGTAGAACCGGGACGGCAAGCCTGTTAGTTGCAGATACCTTATTCCATGCCGAAAAATTTAAAAACAAAATATGTCGAAGAAGATGCTTTTATCTTCATCGGAGAGAATCCTTCACGCATGTCACGTCCTGAATCCGACTTTGAGGCACGCCCAGGTATGTATACTGCCGTCCCGATGAAGAAACTGTACAACTGCAGTTTAACATAACGGTCACCTTCGTCTTGTGGCGTAGAAGTAAACAGGCCTTACATGAAACTGTAGATCCACAAGCTCAGGGTCCTTGGGAGCGCCAAATATCTTTCTCTTCTTTAGATGAATCTTGGCATGTTTGTCCAATCCAAAGTCTATACCAATCTCTCTTGTGTACACCTTGATAATATTTAAAGTACTATTGATCTGGAATAGGTAAACCAGAGTAACTGCATCGCGAGGTGTAGCTACTCTCGGGAATTAACGGACTCTAGTCTGTGGGACCTAAACTAATTAGCGATCCTTCCAAGGGGTAATAGCAAAGCCTCTTGGAATATCTAGGGGCGAGTTTCCATGCTCCCAAGCCGTGTCAGGGGCTGAATGGTACCAGGGTTAACATATCCTTGAACACCCCAACGTGCCCCTCTCAGTCGAGGCGGACACGTCAAAGTCACTAAGAAGGTGCCCCTGAAAGTAGGGCTCTGAAGGGGGTGGTGTTTATTTCCCTAGCTACTCGTGGGACCAAAATGGGCGACACACTCAAGAAAACAATCAACAGTCAAGACACCTCACAAGGGGCTGCAGCTGCAGAGACATCATCTGGAGCAACTCCTCAGGCATGTTTTACATATAACAAGAGAAAGGACTCCAAAGACAATCCCCTGAACCGGAAGTCCAAACGGCATAAGGCTCTGGGAGCACAGGGCCTTACTTTCGGATTCTAGCTGAAAGCCTCCCCGAAAGCTCAATCTGGGCCCTCGTGGCTCTATATTACCGACCCTACCTAGGGGCGGGTAGAGTCACCTTCCGGGCGACTTACCTGGATTTCGTAAGGGGACAACAAGCATCCAAAGACGTCCCGAATCAGCTTATCAATGGCTGATGTGTGAATCTCCATGATGCAGATCAATTTTCACCACAGCAAAGGCGCTTCGGCTGTTTGGAATAGGCGTATGGCTGTGGTGCAGACACGACTTACCCTAATCCAAGAACCCTTGTTATAGAGGGAAAGTATTAGTGGCTTAGGAGGGTGTGGCCGTCAAGGGTGTGGATGCGATTTTGGTTCCTAAGCTCTGCCCCAGGGACCTCATCGTTATAAAGGTGAGACTAAGGGGCATACGCGGAGAAAGGCTAGAGGTGTTTATCAGCTCGGCTTATTTCCAAGGTGAAATGGGCCATTGGGTCCTTCTGCCCCTTTAAATCACTAAGGGCGGATGGCGTCTATCCAATGCTCTTGAAAAAGGGCATGGATTTCGTCGTCGTCCCACTGACGAAACTATTAAGGGCAAGCATTGCCCTAAAAAATGTACCATCAGCATGGAAGGACGGCAGAGTGGCCGTCATTCGGAAACCTGGGAAGGAGGGCTACACTGAGGGCAGCACGCCTTTCAGGCGGGCTACTCTGTAGAAACTACGCTCTATGCTGCTGTGAAAAAATTGCAGAGGCAGCTGGAATAGGGAGGGTATGCTGTGGACACCTTCTTGGACATAGAGAGTGCCTTCAGTAATACCCATCTGAAAACGTTGATGGGTCTTTCAAGGTCGGAGCTGCGCACCGTAGAGCTCTGGTGCGCCAGCTCAGGGCTCAAGGTAAATCCGAAAAAGACCAGCCTGGTAATTTTCATGATAAATTACAAAGTGTCGAATGTTGACGCCCCTGCATTCCGCGGTGAGAGACTGATGATCTAAGATTCAGTTAAATACCTGGGAGTAATTCTAGATAGCAAATAGAACTCGGTGAAGCATCTTGGGACCCAATGCAAGAAGTTTTTCATGACATTTTGGATGTGCAGAAGAGCCTTCTAGTTGACGTGAGGTCTAGGGCCAACAATAATTGCATGGCTCTACTCCGCTGTCCTTACACCAAGGCCTCTATACGTAGAAGTGGTCTGGTGACCACGGGTAAAACTCAAACCGATGCACGACAGGCTGCGAATATTACAAACGCTAGCGTTTAGGAGCGTGACGAGAGCAATGAGGACTACGCCCACAGCGGCGATAGGATATCATGCTCTGTGAAGAGCCCCTATATATTGCAATAACAGCTGGTGCGGCTTACGCGATGGGCCGCCTGGCAAAAGCAAAGAGTTGGGCTTGAGGGACTAGACACACCAGGCTCTCAAGTGATATCAGCACACTGCCAATTCTAGAAATGTGGCAAGACATAAAAACAAAACGTGTCAACTTGACGAAGACTTTCCACGCCTGCATCCCAAGTGGAGATAAAAAGAAAGGAAGTGGTAACCCGCACCTCCAAGGGGACATCCTGTACATAGACAGCTCCAAAGGACAGGGGGGTCAGGAACATGAATCCGTGACAGCACGGGAAGAAGGGGAATAGGGATCCCGCGTAGGCGGCATGCCACCATCTTTTACCCGACGTCCTGGCCGCAATTCGCTGTGCTGATACGCTGAAAGCAATTGCATAGGACTGGAAACAAAGCAACAGGAATACTGGGAACAATCCCAGGGCTGCCGACAGGCGAAAGCCATCCTGGGCTATACGTACAGGTTGGACAGAGCTAGGGAAATCCTGGGATTACCCAAGAAAGACCTAAGTTAAGTGTTTCAGATGCTTACAGGGCACAACCACTAGAACTAACCCATGCACAAAATGGGGTTTAACCCGAC
Organism: Andricus quercusramuli; assembly: GCA_932178445.1. Taxonomy (NCBI): domain Eukaryota; kingdom Metazoa; phylum Arthropoda; class Insecta; order Hymenoptera; family Cynipidae; genus Andricus; species Andricus quercusramuli. Next base: position 3,028 of record CAKNXH010064428.1, on the reverse strand, counting down.
AACACAGTGCAGGAAATGCGACAAGGAAGGCGATCCCTGCATGTTTTATGCCAGCGCCCAGCATTAGCTAGACTCAGGTAACAAACCCTTCCGAGTCCATTTCATGAGACCTAAGAAAATTAATAAGCGAACAGGCGCTGATATCCTAGGCTTCACCAAGAGGTCTGGAATCAAATACTGAGATCAATTAGTTAAGGCAATAAGTTATTTTAGTAATTGCCCTAAAATTAAACAAGAAATGTCGAAAAACAATTCTTGTAATAAACTTACAATAAATTGAATTTTTTATTAATTTGCACATATTATGAAAGAATGCAGATTATAAAACTATTTTCATAAGTCTAGCTATTATAGTTTTATTGTAAATAAGGGTGCGCCAATTTGAAATTCTCTCTTTGATACTTTAATGTTTTATAGCTTTATCTGTGCAAATTTAAACAAAATTATTAATATAAATTGTATTACTATTTCATTAACGTGCGTTTTGAAACTCTTTTTCTAAGTAATGGTTGATGAAAGAACATTAACACAAATGATTCATTTAAAAAAATTTCAAATCTTGAAAAGATTGTAGGCGCATGGTCTTAAAAGTTTTTTACTGCCAAATTTCAAATGCAAAGCATACTTTTGTAGCGTGTGAAGATATTAGAGTACTTTTAGAGTCATTTGTAACAATTTAATGAAAATTGTCAATACCTTCAGTGGACTTTTGCGTGGTCTAGTGGTTACCACGCTCACCCCTAAACTTCAGCGCTGGCAGGACGAGAGTTCGAGTCTCGGTAGATCTGTACACTGGCTTTGCACGAAGTAGGGTTTTGACGCAAGCTCCATTTGTTTTAACGATGACTGTCCGAAGATTGCATAACAGGTAATTTTTTCTCCTCGACAGGACGAACTTAAGCCGCAATACTGTACATGAGTTGTACTGCGATTTTCCTTTTGTATTACAAAATATTGTAGGTGAATACTAGTGCAGATATTTTGATAGACGGGCACAGACACTGGGATGTAGAATCAATAGAGTCTTTCCCTGGGGGACCCCGATTGACCGTGGATTCAGTGGAAGTAAGCAGCGTCTCGCATAAGGAGTATTGAACTAAGAAAAAGAATATTGCGAAAACAATACAAACTAATCTGAGGAATCTTGCGAAATCAACACAAACAACCTATAATATCAAAGATAGGCAGCAGTGACGCGGAAAATGTGAATGCATATGTATGTGAAAGTAAAAGAACTACGTAAACTTGAAAAATTAATAGGAAAATTAGACTTGCTCTCAAAACTTCAGTTAATTTTCTCGTTATTGTGAAAGCAATTTTTATAATTTCACAAAAATCAGAACATTATAATGCAACTATTGACTAAAATAATTTAGTATGATTACCTCTGTTGTTTTTACCCTCCCAACAAGGAACTCAACTCTAATATAAAGCTCTGTGAGATACATTTACTTTTATTAATTCGCACTATTCTATTCTCTCTGTAACATCAAGAAGCTTGCAGATTATTCCCGCCGCCAACGATGTAAGTTCATCACCCCCTCAGGTACAAAGCGTGAGAAACATGACATGACTTGACAGATGGGGATGAGTCTAATAGTAGTGGTTATAATTTTGTTTCTGAAGTTTTTTATTTATTCAGGTCAGAGCACACGAAGCAGAAAAATTTATACATAGAAGATAAAACAGATGCATTAGCGCTAAATAATTTATTGGATAAAATATATTCCGACTACAATAGTTTAAATCCTACATTGGAAATTGAGTATAACTTTAAATTGAAAAATTTCCTGTTATAAATTATTACGAAGAAGTTCCGTCAAGCGAACTTCCCAGCGTAGCGGTCTCGAGCTTTGCCCAAGTTTGAATTCGATCAGTGAACCATTTTCGAAGAATATGACCAACACAAAAGTTGTAGCATTTTTGACGCCCGATCGAATGATGTCCTTGACCTTGACCATGACATTCACTGTCATTTCAAGCTCAAATTGATTTTTTTTTAATGGGAACCCATATTTCTGACCCGAGAAACTGAGAAGGCGGAAAATTTTACGTCCAGATATAGCCATCACCAATCGGAAATTTTACCTGGGAAGGACATGACAAGGTGAAGGTCACCACCAATCGATCGGGTGTCGAAAATGTTACAAGTCTTGCGTTGGATATTTTCTTCAAAAATGCATGCCAGTCGAGTCTTCCTGCTTTACGTTTTTTCACCTTGAAATGACCGTGAAGGTCATGATCAAGGTCACCATTCGATCGGGCGTCAAAAATGTTACAACTTTATGCTGGTCATATTCTTCGAAAATGGTTCACTTCCAAAATATTTTGCTGTTCCCATACTTTTAGAAAGCCCCGTATTTCAAATTCTATTATTAAGTCACAAATCCATTGAGTTAGTCATAAAAAATGGTTATTCATTTTTTAACTTAAATTTTTTCTCTTTACTGGGGGAAAAGAATTTGCAATTCAAAGAAATTTTAGTTGAACTAATTAAACATTTTTTTCAGTGCAGATTCTTCACAGGTAAATGATCGTGTAGGGACTGCGTTGAGGTAACAAAAGATCATATCAAGTAAAAAAGATAAAAAGAGAAATAACTGCAGCGAAAATTGCGTTAATGCAAGCAATGAAAAGAAGGAAATTAGAGAGATTTTGCTAAAGGTTGAAATTATTTGATATCTCCAGCTTTACGACAAACGCTAACGATTCGCCTTAATAGATCGGTTCTTGTCAGAGTTTTGATCTCGCCGTAGAGAACAGAATTACCTTCCTGACTTTTTCATTCCCTGTGTCGACCAGAAAACTCTACGCAACAATGTTGTCCAAAAATAAACACATTATTTATTATTGTATATATTGTATTAACTCGAAATATTTTGGATAATGAAACTCGACGTGTGTAAAGTTACGATATAATGTTATTTACAAAAGAATTCTCCAATCAAGTTTTGATATTCAAAATGTATCGCTTGTTATTCATAGTATGTAATGATATAAGAAGTATGCAATGATGTTAATTTTAAAA
>CAKNXH010064426.1:76752-107285 GCA_932178445.1 Andricus quercusramuli | reverse complement strand
GTATTACGTGGCACAAAATTCAATTTTTAAACAGATTTATCTCTTTGGCTCTACCAGCAGGATGATTTTTCGGCCAAGGAGATTAATGTTCTACGAAAAAAGATACATTTTGAAGAATGTGTTATTTTTTTGTTGAATTCAAATATTATTGATTTACAATTTAAATATTTTATGGTGACACATCAATATTATTCAATATTATTATTCAATATTCAACTACTTGGTTGAAAGTTGAATTACTTTGCTAAAAATTCAATTTTTAAACAGATTTATCTCATTGGCTGAAAATTTAACTATTTCCATCAACATTCTTTAGTGTTGAAAATGAGCTTTTTTCAATGTAAATGTAACATTTTCTAAAGTTAAAGTTGTACTATTTAATTTTTGGTTTCAAAATAATATTTTTTACTTGAAAATACAACTTTTTTATTGGAAATTGTTTTATAATAGAAAGTATTGAAAGTAGCCACTTTTTTACTCCGAATACAGACTTGATTCAAGACAGGAGTAGGTTCTGAATTGGGCGTTGGAACCAGGAACAAACTTCCAAATTTAATTGCGTCATTTTATTCCACGAAAATTGCTACACAAAATTGTGTTTTTAATAATGGGGACAGAGAAGGAAATAATCTGAATTTTCTTCAACAGCTTGTAGTGGCCACTAGTCGTTGATTTCAAAATCAAATTCTTCCAAAGGAATTAATTTTTGGTACTTCAATATAATTTTTGCCCCATACTGAAAGCTATAGCTACATTTTTCACTTGGGATTCATTGTGACAAAAAATATCTGTTGTAATAAATGAAAAATTGAATTCTGTACAAAAAACTTTAGAAAACTGCCATATACGGAAACCAATTTCAATTTATCTTTTTGTACATGTCAAAGTATTGTAGCATGTATAGTCTGGCCATCTTGAAGAGACTTTGAGAGAAATTTTCGCGTAATTATACTTTTTTATTTTAAATGAATGGTGTATCCCTGTTTACAATTTATGCATCTGTTCAAGCTTTTTTAGAATGCGATGAGACAAGTGCGCGATTCTTTGTGTGTAGAAAATTGCGAATCCACCAACAGAGATGATCAAAAAGCGCAGGGAAGTCATCCAAAACGGAAAAATTAAGATTATTTGAAAATAACAAAATTCACATGCGCAAATCGAAAGTTTTAAAACAAAAGATAGAAGAAGCCGTCAACACTCCACCTACCTCGTATTTCGTTGTACTCGGGCTGTATTATATTTTAACTATATTCGATCATTTTGTCTGCCAAAATACCGCATTTTGTCATTTATCCCTCGATTTTCGCAATAAAATGTGATTTTGCCAATATCCGCATATTGATTGTAAAAGTGCCCATAGAAGTATTCATCGCAGGTAAGATTATCAAATACGTTACTGAACGTGTAATTGAGTATGTAGGATTATTTGATCAATTTTGAAAAAATCTTCGAGGAGATCCACGAGTCATTTAAATAATACTCGCGAATTTCCCGAGGAATTTGAAAATCTTTTCGGATTTCCTTGCCTTTTCCTAGTCCGAAACTATACTAAACAATGAAAAGTAGAAATTGTTCATAGGCCAACATGTCGCCACCTAACGCAGAAAAGTTCGCAGTTATTGAAATCCAGGCAGGAATGGAAATTATTCGCACTAAATGGGCTATATATAACGATGATAACGTTATGATAGCAAGTTATTTCTTACGTTCAAGTTTAATTTTTACGTTTAAGTTATATTACTTACGAAGCTGGAATGAAATACACGTTTCAAGGAAGAGATGACAAAAAGCCTGCCTTCAAAAATCTACTCATGTACAAAGTAGTATTTAGTAAGTGCGTACCTTCTAAATTACATTCATTTTACCACATATTTGGTAGTTCTTGTACATAATTCTGAAATTGTGGATAAATTCTTTTTTAAAGATGCTGTGACCTCTCACTATCCATCAGAAACCACTGCACATATAGAAAAGTGGATTAATGATTGGCTAACACAATGTAAATCGCAGCAAGAGCGAGTCCTGTCAGTATGCAATTTTTGCAATAATAATAATGGGTAATTTTTTGCATTGGTTAAAACTCTCATTTTGGATATTAGAAACAAGGCAAAAGATGCAGAGGAAAAAGAACGAAGGATGCAGCTAGAAATGGAGGATTATCCCGATGAGGAATAGGATAGGATATCGGTGGATATTTTTATTCTCAACTTCAATTAAAAATGGTCTTTATAAAGATGCGAGAAAACGAACGTATATTCTAATAAGTACCTGCGTTGTAAATTTTGTTTTCCATACCAACCTAAAATATTTTGTTGTAATTTTTCAATCTTGCCTAAAACTAAGTGTGTTAATTGTGTTAATAACTTTTGTGTTACTCTAAGCATAGAATGTATGAGTAATACTTACCTTTTACACAGCCTGTATATCAGCACTTATCAAAACTATTATCTGTCCATCAAATCTAAAGTTTTTTGATTCACTTCAAGAAAAATGAAATATTGAATCATCAGGGTGTATCAAAAATAAAGAATTCTGTGATTCAAATTCGTCTCATTTCCAAAAAGTAGCGTGTGGGGGTCTTCAAAAGGTATCACTAACTTCTTTGGACGGAATTGTTAATAAGTACAGGCGTTGCAAATTTTGTTTTAATTAACAACTTGAAATCTGTTTTTTATAATTTTGCGACAAAGAATGTCGCTTATCTAAGTTAATCTTTTGTATTAATGCATAATCGAATTTTCATGTAAGACTTCTTATATTTCGCACAGGCCTATATATCGGCGCTTCATTGTTAAGTCTCTGCCTTGAAAATAGTCACAAAATGTATTTCTCATTGAAATAGTAATGAAAATTTATCAAATATTATTTCTTTCCTTTCTTATTTAATTACCAACGCAATTTCCATTTGTTTTGAATAATTTTTTAGAGCCTGTCCACATTATTTATCAATAACATTTCCAGAATCATTTTTCTCAACATTGCGTGAACATTTTCAACAAATATTGGCTCAGTATTGTTGCCGAAACTTGCCAGGCAATCTTCCCTCAATATACATTGGCAACATTGCCTGACAAGCGGACATTTTGATGGCTCCACGAACCTTGCCCTAACATCTCAGTGCAATATTCCGCACCTTGAAATGCAAGTTTCAGGAAATATTCACCGAATTTTCTGTGCTATCTGGGATGTAAATCTTATTTGAGGTCTTCAAATAAAAATAGCTGACATAAATGTCAGATAGCATTTGGAAATTCCGAGGAATTTTTGAGAACTCAAATTATTATTACCAATTATACCATCCAAACAATATATACATATATAATTATTATTTCGAAGAGAAAAAGCAATATTGGTTGAAATCGAATCACTAACAATCTTATTCAAACATGATTCTTACATATTGAAATTTAAGGGGTGATTCAACAGTCTTGAGTAGTGGTGAGCACTGCTCGGCCTGATTGTTATAATACCTGACCTGGACGGTAATGTCCGCTCATGACGGTAAAAGTTGGTAACACATACCCTATGCTAAACTTTTACAAAAAGTTTTTTGGTTCTCAATTTTGACAGTTTCACGCGAGCTTCGAAAGAAATTTGAAGATGACACTTTACAAACTCACAAATTACATTGAAATTCTTTTACATTTATGAAGTAATATTTTCACAATAATAGTAGTGTGCTACGTTATTTTCCATAACGTTTGAAGGAATATGATACTTAAGCATCAAGTTGAGTACTGTGTATCGTATTGGTTATATTCACCAAATGGAAATACTGTTTTTTTCTTTAAATAAAATAAAATTGATATTTAATTATTATGCATTTAGATTTATGAGTAATTTGTGTGAATAATTTATAATTTTTTATGTTATTTATATATGAAGAAATTCAATGAGGCAATTATTATAATTAAAAATGAGAACAATGAAAGTGACATAAAACTGAATCCTTTGAATGGGTTTTCAAGAAAAAGAATGGTTTCAAATATTTTTTAATTTTTAATTTTTCTTTGGAATTATGAAAATTTTTGTAACAGCTCTCTCCTTTACACAAATTTTTCTATAATTTTTTTTTCTTCTACCTATAAAAAAAATTGATTAGCATTTCGAACTCGAAAAGTTCATTGCCTCACTACCCGATTCGGGTAGTGTCTCTAGGTGGATAAATACTACCAGTGTGGGTCCACCACACCCACGACGGGTCAACAACACGCAGTATTCCCCGAACGGTCACCCATCCAAGTACTAACCGCGCCCAACACTGCTTAACTTCAGTGATCTAACGGGAACTGGTGTTTTCAGCGTGGTATCGCCGTTTATACCTATAAAGAGAAAAAAAGAAAGCTTGAATGTTATCAAGAAATTTTATATCACACGAACAGATTTAAACGAATATTATAATAATTAATGGAAAAAGGAATTGCATGACTAATTCAGTAACCTTGCTTCAACAAAAAACCTAATGAATTTTTTATCATTTGAAACCTCCGCCTCTCACGTGAAAAGTTATCCAGGATGAGACTTCCAAAAAAAAATAGTTTTTTGCGACTACCCTAATTTGTATTGTATCATATTATAATATTGGATTTAAATTTAATTAAACCTTCTCGGAATCCAACACAAGGAACTGAATTTTTTCGAAAGTACTTGATTGTACCTAATTTAAGTGGTTGGCTTTAGTAACTAATTTGGCTTTCAATCAATGCACAGCACATGCAATTGGAGCTAGCAAAGTTCTCGTACACATGGTGCTCCGACAAGCCCTAGGTTCTTGAATTAATTGGGGTTTCGAAAGTAAGGGCAAACTAAATGATCCTTCCCGGATCGTTAGATTAGACAAACACAGTAAAATCTCATCCATTTTCCCGTTCTGTAAAACTTGTCCGATTTTCCGAACGAAATTGATGGCTAAGTCGTATTCAGTTTCATTCTTATCTGATCCTAGATTACGTGGATCGAGAAGATTCGCAACTGCGTGCAAGTTACTAGTGAGGTGGTTGACATCTTCCAACAATAATTTTCGAAGGAGTGATGTGTCACGAAATACTGTTGATGTCGGTTGCAGGCTAGCAGTGATGTGTTCTGTAATCTTATTTTGATAGTGCTTTATATCACTCAGAAGTATGTCCTGAACTTTTCACTGAAAGTACCCAGTTTCAAATGGTTCCTAAAACGTGGTGAATGGAGTCACTTTATTCCATGAATTGGTTTTTAATATTAGGGAATTTAATCGCTCTGGAACTTTGTCATGAAAGCGAATACAGTGTACAGGCTTTTTCATGTCTTGAAAAATTTCTGGCTTCTCGAGAAAGATTTATTTAGCCTTCCTGAACTGAACTCATGACATAGTTCTTCTTTAGCAAGAATGGTTGACAAAACTTCATTGAAGTTCAAAAAATTGCTTTGAAAGCTTCGCTAGCAGTCCACCATGACAGTTTTTCTCTTTACAAATATATATTCTTCTGAAGTTGAATATTCAACATCGAAAACCCGATACAACAGCAGCTTTGATATGGTGATAAAAATAAAAGTTTCAATAGCAGATTTCCTGAAAATAAGAAAAAAAAAACATTTGTAACGCTACTTTTTTCCCCATTCAATAATTGACATAGGTGGTCTCTTTAAGGAGCGCACTACGGAACCTAATCGGAAAAAGTAACTTTTTAAATAAACTTTTCGAACGATAACAATAACAGATTTTTGGCCGCTAGTCCTTGCTTGGAACAAAGGTGAACCAATTCAACCCAAGTGAGTGAGAAAATATAAAGGTACAAGGAATCAAAATTCGAAACGGAAAAGGGAAACTGACTGAACGTTCGACGTTTCAGGACAAACGATGAAAAGAGAACCTCACTAACTTCAGTCAAAAGGTACACCTCAATATGAAAACAGGCAATAAAAAAGAAAAGGCGAAAGATAAAAAGGTATCAAAAGATAAGATAATCTGAAATACAAAAAAAAAAGGCAAAAGGCTTTAACATATCCAAAGATAAGATAAGCAAACATATAAAAATCTTGAGGATAAAAACAGCGATGAAAAGATGATAAGCGGTAAGGAAATATTAAAAGATATCAAAACAAAAGAAAGTTAAACTAGAATTACAGAGGCAGCATTAGGTGCGATAAAACTACTAGCTTAGTCTAAACATAATTTGGTAGAGGGGGGGGGGGGGGGGGGGTACGTAATTACATAGCTCACATTTTAGATAAAACAATAGACAAATTCTTAATTACTGCAAATCTAGGCAGATGCGTCTTGATAACAAAAAGAAGTTTGCGGGTTTCGTTGAAAAAAAGGAAAACTATAAAAAAGAATGTTCACAATTCAGCATTATGAAATCTTAACAAGTAATAACGCCACAAGATATGAAACAATATAAACGCAGATATATCGTTATTAAGGGCGAAGGGGTTCTCGAAATTATTAATAATTGGGTTTCTAAATAAGCATAATAAAAGTTTCCAAGGGATAGAGGTAAAAAAGGTTTCGAAAAAAAGACAAATGAAAAGGGGTTCTCGTAAATAGACAAAATTAGGTATCGAAATAACTACGAAAAAAGAGAGTTCACAAAGTCAAACGCAAGAAGGGTTTCGCAATTAAGGGGAAAGCAGTATACAATATATCACAAAAAGATTAAGATAAATGTATCATATGGGGCGATAACGCAAAAAGCTAGACAAGTTATATGGTTATAGTATTGATAAAAAAAATTATAAGGTAATAGTAGCATGTCGATACGCAAGATAAGGGGGAAGGGATCGAGAACATCGGAAATAAATGATTATTTAGCTGCATGTCGATACACAGAATGGCGGGGGGGGGGGGGGCGAGAACATCGGTAATAAATCATTAATGGGGGATTAATTTTAAGCATTTCGAAACTCCAGATTGTAAAATGTGATTTATAAAGACATATTAGAAGCAAGAAACAATAAAATCAGTAACCTAAAACACCGAGGTGCTAGATCATTTTACACAAAAGCGGTAAACGATATAAATCTATTAACGATGATTTAGCCAAGGAGTAGAATGGAATACAACGATAAATAACAAGAGAACATTAAGAAAAAGGCTTGAATAAACCATTAATGGAAAAGGGTCCTTAAACACCTTAAACACCTTAAACACTGTTAGGGAAGACAACATCACCTCGTGTTCCTACGTTGAGTGTACATACGCTAAGATTCGTCCATCCTATCGTCCCGTCCTTCCTTCGTTAGTCCTTATCAGCCACTGTTGAGGGATGGCGAGAGTTGCTTCCTTCAATGAGTGGGAAGCGAAACCCGTTTCCTCGATACCAGGGTCGGCTGTATTCCGGTGCTGAGGTGGAGAACTAGGAACCGTTTCTGCTTACTGCAGGTGTGGAGAGGATTCTTCGATGCTCCCGATGAAGGAAAAAAAATAAAATAAAACGGCATAAGAGCCAAGAAACACGTGTTCACAACAGAAACATTTGCAGCGATAATAATGTTTAGGCGAGATTACCTATTCCCGTTTGGAACTTTGGTGGTAACAGCCTCAGTCAATCTCCACCAGGAACGTGCCTTGGATCTCAGACGACCAAAAGAGATAATCCATTCTATCCTTTATGAGTAGAGTCAGCTATTCTACCCCGGATGTCAGGAGGATATACGATAAAAGATATTCCAGAAGTTCATGTGGGGACTTGAGATGTGAAGATCTGCTGAAGATGAAGGTGTGGGTGGATCTAGTCGATCATTTGCGTCAATGTTGCCACTCCACCTGGCTCTCGCCCGTGACCACAGAATTAAGAAATTTAACACACACAAAAATTAAGACAGCCCTATATTCTTAAAATAACATCACCAAAAAAAGAGCGTACAACATAGAAGCAAAATAAAGAGATAAGGTATACATAATGAAAGAATGATAAATTAAAAATATAACAAAAGGTAGGAGTGCCGAATTTTCTTACTCTCTCTGTGAACACGAGAGCTCTTAACTGGAGGGTCGTTTTTATTAAAATTTAATTTGTGAGTTGCAGAAAATCTGCAACGTCACAACTCCCCTCCACTTGGGGAGGACCGAACAGGTCTCAAACCGCAAGGGAGACAAAACAAAAAAATAAATATTCAAAAGAAAAGGCAGGAACCGAAATCCCTGAATGACCAGCCAAGTAAAATAAAGGAACTACGAATAGACCGTATGATTTAAATTCGTAACTCCTTGGCCAAAAAAAAAAATTGAAGCAACAAAAATTAAATTGTGAATCAAATAAAATTCTTAACCAAATAGAAAAATTAAAAAATCATAAAATCAAAGAAAAATATAAAATCATAAGATAAGAGAAAAAATATCATAAAATCAAAATAAAATGATAGAATCATGACTGAACAAAATCGAGAGAATAATGAAAGAAAAAAAGGAAAAGATACGGAAAGAGAAGGAATAGAAAAAAATGGAAGAAGGACAAAAAAATAATCAAGGTAAAACAGAGAGAAACATGTAAAAGCAGAGATAGAAGCAGGCAAAAAAAATATCAACTCAAAATGGGGTGAACGAAAATTAAACATGAGAAATAAAAGCCAAAAGAAAGCCAGTTAAGCATTGCGATCAAGAAAAATTCAGTTTTATTTGCATAAATTACAAACCATTTAGCGTAGCTCAAAAAAAATGCCATTGGTGCGAGCATACAAAGCCATTATGTGGTCTAGAGGAAAGTGGTGTGCGTGGAAACGACAAAAAAAAACAATGCAAAAAAAGAAAACTCATCTGTACTAAGATGTGGGGTAAAGAAACTAACCAAAAAAAAGAAATGGAAAGAAGAAGAAACGAAAAATGAATAAAGTCATGAAAAGGAGGGTGGAGGGGGGGATGTGGATGATTAGGGTGGCTGTGCGAAGGAGAGAAAATACTGGTATTGGGGGGAGGGGGGATGAATGGATGCCGAGATGCGTAAAAAGAGAAAGTATATGAAGGATAAAAGAGGATTAACAGAAACTCGAAAGATGCAGTATGAAATGGGAGAATATACGTTTGTGAGAAGGAAAGCAGTTTCGATAATAGATTTTATTATTATTAGTTCTGGGTTAAGACCGTAACTCTCTATAAGGAGAGGACTGCAGCCACGCTATTGGCTGATATCTCTGACTCACTGATGCAGTAATTTCCTGTGAGTGTTAGACGTTTCCCCGCAACCACAGGGCAGCGACAAAGGGTGTGAGTGGATGTTTCATTATACTTTTCGCACAGACGACAGAGGGGACTTTCTGCGAACCCTATCTTATGCCTGTGATATCCTAAGTTGCAATGTCCTATGAACAGTTTTGTTAGGACTTCGATTTCATTCCTCCCGAGCTTGAGTATTTCCCTAGCTCGGTTGGAGTGAAGCTTTGAGCCCAAGAGTGTGACTGACCAGCTGGAAATACCTATAACTTGCTCGGGTCCAGCCAATTTTATTCCTGCTGCTAACTTGGCTAGCCTATCCGATATCTCATTGCCCTTGATATCGCTGTGTCCAGGGATACACCGCAGAGTGACTTGGTTTTCGGTCGATAACGTATTTAGTGCCTCAAAGCATTCACATACTAATAGCGACGTAGTCGTTGTTCCATTCAAGGCCAATATAGCAGCCCTGCTGTCTGAGCAGATACGGATGTTCCTTTTATTGCCATACTCCTTTGCCTTGTAGGCACACTGGAGTATGGCCATAAACTCAGATTGTAGAACTGTGGCGTAGGACCCCATCTCAATTATGAAGCCCATTCTATTCCTTCTACGATATACGCCGGCTCCTGCATTCTCCTCGTACTTAGAGGTATGCGTCGCCGTTAACCCATTCTTACTTCATGGATAGGCTAACTCGATACTTCTTGTCGAAGAGTTAGCGAGTGACCATTTTATCCCTGGCATGTTCAGGGTCGGTCTTCTCGCGATGTCGACTGGGATCTTCACTGGTGTCGAGATCCTTCTGTCATTTACCAAATTTAGCCTCCAGGCCGCCTTCGCAGCCACGGCTTTGATGGTAAGATGGATGGGCTCTAAGTCTATTAGTGCCCCCAGTGCCATCGTGGGCGTTAACTTCGAGGCTCCAGTGACGCCTCTCGAAATCAGTCCCCTGATCCTTTCCAGTCGAGACTTCACAGTGAACAGCTCGACCCTGCTCCACCAGACCACTGCCGCATAGGTTCACCTGGGTCGCAAGATCGCTGTATAAATCCACATAAGTGTCTCCGGTTTCAAGCCCCAGCTTTTCCTTATGTCTCTCCTACAGAGGCATAGGGTCGCTACCAGCTTCTTCCACTTGTTTTACAGGTGCTCGTTCCATGACAGCTTTTTATACAGAATTACTTCTAGATATTTAGCTCGTTCTTTGATTTCCAGTTGTTGTCCTCCAAGTTTCAATGTACTCGTAGTTCCCCATTTGTACCTTCTGGTGAAAACAACCGCATCTGTCTTACTAGGATTAACCGATAATCCAATTTTCTTGCACCATGAATCTACTATCATCAGTGCTTGCTGCATTACTCCGAAGAGCACATCCAGATGCTGACCGCGCACGATAACCAATATATCGTCCGCATAGCCTATGAGGTGAAGGCCCTGACTCGAGAGTAGATGATGCAGTTCATCCACTACTAGGCACCACAGCAAGGGCGATAAAACTCCCCCCTGCGGACATCCACGACTGCAGTAGGCACACCATGTGTAATCATGGCCGCCCTGATCACATCTCCAGAGGTGTTATTGGAGGCTCCTTCGATGTCCATAAAGATTCCAATCGCGAGGCCTTTCTCCTTTAGTTGACCTTCAATTAGGTTCACTGCTCCGCTTAGGGCCGTCTCCGTCGAGAGACCAGCCCTACAGGCGTGTTGCTCCTTGTGGAGCGGTCTACTTGACAAGACCTTATCGCGGATATATCTATCCACAAGTGTTTCCACTGTTTTCAGTAGGAAAGAAGATAGGCTGATGGGCCGGAAATCCTTTGGTGAAGTATAACCGATCCTACGTGCCTTCGGAATGAAGACTACTCTCGTACCCCTCCATGCCGTTGGGACATATCCCAACGTCAGACTAGCCCTAGCAAGTCTCACTAGCGGCCCAATGATGATATCTCCAGTCCTCTGTAAGAGGGCTGGAAATATGCCATCCGGGCCAGGAGACTTGTAAGGACTGTAGGATTTCAGGGCCCACCTGAATTTGTCGGGGGTGACAATCTCGTTGGCCAGTTGCCGTTTCGGACCCAGTTGGATCGCAGGTGACTTTGCTTGCCTCTGAGTTGCCGTCCCCCCTTCTCTAGACCTTGAGAAGCTTGGAAAATGTGCCCTGATCAGGTAAGCCGAGGTATCCCCGTCCGACTCTGAGTAACCTCCTCCAGGCAATTTCAGAGTGCCAAGAATAGCGTCCGGATTTCGAGAAAGCAGCCTGTTCAGTATAGCCGCCTCAGCTCCCTTGTCGATGTCTGTGCAAAAGTTGGTCCAGCTCTCCTGCTTTGCCTCACGTATTGCACCTCTGTATTCTTCCCTGATAGTTATGAATGACGTCCATAGTTCCTTCGTTTAGCCAGTACTGGCACGTCTGAACCTCTCTCTGGTTTCCCTGCGAAGCTCTTCGAGTTTCCCGCTCCACCAGTGTGTCTGCCCAGCCTTTCGGACTCTTGTAGGTCAACAATTACTTTCATAAGTAGCTTTGATGGCTTCCGTAAACGATTTGGCGGCCAACTCCAGGGTGTTCACGTCTCGAATTGACCTGGAAACCTCTAAAAGTGCACATCTTAGTTCCGTAGAAAACTGATCCCAGTCCGTTCTTCTTGGCTTTCTGACCCATTTAGGGCCAGCGGGTACAACGGATTCCAACACGAACTTTATCTGTGAGTGATCTGAGAGAGTGGGTTCATCAGATCCCATCCACTTCTTGATACTATCCCCAAAACTACTGTTGCAGGGAGTGATGTCAATGACTTCTTCCCTGGCCGAATTACGGAACGTCGGGGTGTTCCCCGTGGGAATTAGCATCGCACCCCAGCAGAGGAGGAATGCTTCTTACCTTGCAATATTCCACCAGTGTACGTACCTCCACTGGTGGGTGGTATCGCTATCGTAAAGAAAATAAGCTGATCCCAGAACCTCTCTCGAACATATTTCAAGCAGTAGGCCGTCTTGGGGTCCCTGTAACCAAAAAAAAAACAGCCTCCCCTAATCCCCTAATGGTATCTCGAACTAACGATAGTTTAGGATTAGCGAGATACCTGTATGCCTCGTAGCCATGCCCCTCTTCGAAACTGCAGAGGCGTCTTTGATGTGATGCAAGTTAATCTGGGTAATGGTTAGACCAGGAGCAGACATTTAGGTTTGCTCGCGCCTTCCTGTGTCCCTGGCCGGCAACCCCAAAGTTGACCTGCCCAAAGTGATAGAAGGGCCTGTTATCGAGGTCCGCAAGAGCCCTCGTCTGGGACTCAGGAATCTACACGACTAGGAGATGCCTGGTGCCTCTTAGTGTGCCCCCTTCCTGAGGTTTTTCGTGCCTGACAATTTGCCAGGACGCTGCCTTCAGTGAGGGGTTGAATCCCTCCAACCAACAGAGCACCTCAGACGGGTCTTCCGGTTTGCTCGGGAACCTTAAGGGATGCACCTTACCACGACACTGTCACGACCACCGCTTTGAGTAGCTAAGCTTTAGCCGCTAGGTCGGCTGCCACGAATACAAAGACCCCTCCTCTGCAGAAGGAGGTCACGAATCTTGGCCATTGATCTGGAGACACTTTTCCAAGCGCCCTCCAGGTAGCCTCCCTGAAGATCTCGAACTGCTCCGCAGTGATCAACGAGTCCGGGTAATTGGTGTCCGTCACCGCCACCTTCCGGGGGTTGGTTCTCTGAGCGGCCGTCAGCCCAGCTCCCGACGACTCTCTGTTCCTCGGCTCCTGGGCTGCCTTGTGCCTCTTCACAGGCTTAGCCACCTCCGGTGGGGTGCCCTCTGAGCTTCTACCTCTTTTCAGGGCCTCAGTGCTCGATGTCGGCCCTATAGCTGCCGAATGCTCGCGAACAACTGCTCGGCTCAGGCAGTTTGAACGGGAAGCCCCCCCCCCCCCCCTGTTCACAAGTGCTCGTCAGCATTCGCAAACATTTGCGAACGTTTGCGAACGTTTGCGAACGTTCGCGAACAATGCTCGCTTGGTGTAAACCCGCCTTAAGAGAGAGGCGTAAGCGAGACAACAATTAGTTACAAAACTTAGGTAAATTGCCAGTGAAAAATATGGAACAGAAGTATGCAGAGGCAAAAGAGGAAGGGCACGGATTTGCGTAATCTGTACCCTTCTTCGCAGATAGATACAAGGTGAGAAAAGGGCATATGTATAGTTTCTGAGATTGAGTAGAGCATAGAAGGTGCAGAGAAGGGTAATATAGATTGTAAAAATGTACACTCGGACCTCAATTTGTGCACGGTTTTGTTCTGACCTTCGACTCAAATGAGGCCGTTAGGATACAGCGCTTTATCGCTATACTACTGTTTTTTCATGGTTGAGTGAGCACGGCGCATCCCCTCCGCGGCTCCTCTCACCCGAAACCGCCGCGCTGCATCAATTCCCGGAATGCACAAATTGAGTTTACTAAAATTGAAATCTGATTGTGAAAAGAATGTAATTAGTTGTTAGGATATAAGAAAAAGCTGAATGTTAATTAGGTTAAGGAAAATGTATTAGCAAACACAAGTGCATACAGAAAACATGTAATCAATTCTAGGTCTAAAGGCTGAATTTAATTACATAAATACATTATACCAATTTCAAAAATTCTGTCTTCTACAGGTTGAAATTAAAAAAAAAAAATTTAGATTTTGCCGTTATTTATGAAGGCCAAATATTTATTTATTCAAAGAATGATTATATGGTAAGAAATGAAAACACGCGACAATTCATGTCCTATATATAGATCCACAGTGTATGATTTTCTCTTGATTTTATGAATTCAACTAATTTCAAGAAATAATTTACTTCATTTGGTGATGAGTCAAACGCGAGATGTCAAAAAGATGATTTTCCTGGAAAACCTTGGACTTCGAAGATACATATTTTTTAAATCGTGCAATAAAATAACTTTACCATAGGCAGATTTAACACCGTCTAAACTATCAAACGGTCGTCATTATCACAATAGATTGTCTGTCGACAACAATTATTGTAAGCAAATACTCTCACATCGAAGTTTTAATCAGAGAAATTTTGTTTGCACTTATTTCTTTTCATATGAAGAATAATATTCTAGCCAATGGACTGACATTCATCCATATAATTATTATTGTTTTTAAAAATTCTTATAATAAAATTGACAGTTAGGACATTTTTTATTTATAAACATCTCCTCCTCGGCGAAATCACTTATTTGTATGGTAAGAATTAAAAACGTATGAAAAAAAGAACCTTTCAACATGAAAATGCCAAAAAGAGTGATTTTAATCATAATAATTAATAAATACAATGATAAATGTCACGTATAGAGTAGGCGGGGGGGGGGTTAATATAGTAATATAAATTACATTTTTGCTATACAAAGTTTTTGTGTAGCGGAAAATAGCGTTGAGTTACGACTGAAAAACTGAAGGTACCTTTTTCCTTTTCTTAAAAATACCAAAATGTGTCGGAAATGATCGTGACTGATTTCATTTGAAAAAATTAAGTGTAACCAAACATATGATGATGAAAACAAATTAGAAACTAGGGGTTTGTATATTCCCACGTTAGGTAGAAATACAATGAACTGCAAGAATCAAAAAGTTTCTGAAAATAATTTTGTTATTCCAAAACACGTCATTTTATCAAAAACTCCGATGTTTAGTAACACTTTAATTCGGGGAAGTAGACCTTGGGATCACCAAAAAAATATTCACAATACCCCGTATAGTGCACTACGTTGCCCCAAAGCACTTCTATCACGTAGACTTCAAAATCTCGGTGAAAATCAAGATAATCGCCAAAACAACACAAGATTCGTAAACAGCGAAAGATTTAACTTGGGAAAATACTCACCTGATATTTTTTCACGTAGAATTCATATTTTTTCTGATGCAATGAAACATTCATCGTTACGAAAACGCGCGTTTTACTAATGGTACCACAACTACTGTGACAGGTACGCGGTGACAGCTGCAATGATATGCATAAGCATCGTCTGTCACCATGCATCTACTATATCAACGGCAAGCAATTCGTTTTATTGTTTCAGTCAGTACCGCCAGTGCACTACTTTACCCCCTTCTACTCTACGTCAGATGGAAATTTTTTTGGTGATAATATTATTCTTGAGATGATGAGAAGTGACTGCAAAAAATTTTGTGTGTTACAAAAATGTGAATTTCCTTAAATAATTGTTGATGACGATCAGAAGTGTTATTAAAGGCGATTTCACGTGACAAGAGATTTTTTTTTTAAAAGAGAAGAAATAATTAACAGATAAAAAATTCTATTCTCAAAAATGCGAAATAAGTTGAAGAACATTATTGTTTGAAGAATTTATTGTTGTTTATAAATATCTTACCATAAAGTAATACTAGATAATTGAAGTTTTTTCTGAAATTTTCACCTTTTTATTCACATAGTACTCAAAGTGAGATAATAATAAAGGTAATTTAGCAAACATAATTGTTTAAACAAATTATTATTATTCCAAACCATCTTCTCATATACTAATGCTAGATAGTTACAATTTATCATTATTCATAACTATATTTTTTTAGATTATTGCTAGAAACTTGCTGCTTTTTCTTAAATTTTCAACTTTGCTTTGGCTTTTTAGTCAGATGCCACCACGGGCCCGGCAACTCGGCAGGGCCCCCCCCCCCCGGTCCGCAGACGGCTACTTTCGGGTACCTGCTATGATAACCCTTTCATTGTCATAAGAATAAGGCCTGTACCAATTACTAAAATTAATACGTGAATGATAATAAATAATAAATAAGTGAAAATCGGTTAATATTTCCAGTAATAAAGTAAATCTTTAAGTGCATGCAAAATTAGAAGAACTCTCAACTGAGATTGAAGATATTAACGGATTTTCATCAATTTTTTTTTCATTTTCTTAAAATTATATCAAGAAATTGATTCAGCTATTCAAAGTTTAATTCATTAACATTTCAACAAAGTTTAATTTTGTTCAACCGGCTCTAATCCTCACAATAGAAAGGTCGCGCGAAGCGTGCAACCGCCCGGATGACCGGCGTCAAGTATCCACCTTGGGTTCCAGTATTGTGAAAAATTGTAGGGTGGCGGCCCTGCCCCTCCCTGAAAAGTGCGAAAAAAGTTTGGGAAACGCTGATTTACAGACCTACTTCTCCTAACTGCTCCTAATTATTCGTTTCTTTGTCTTTATCTCTCCCACAAAAAAACCCAGTGTGTCCACACGTTTCAAACAGTTGACAACTGCATTATGTAATAATTGAAAACTACCCATTGTGCAACGTTTTAATGCGATTTTCAAGCTCAATTTGATAGGGGAGACCGGGGCGAGATGAGCATACGGGGTCAAATGAGACACTAAATTTTCTCTCAAAATACGTGGTTTTCATTACTGTCCTTTTCAGGTATAACCAAAATAATGATATTGAATATTTCGAAATCAAAAAATAGACTAAATAAATTGAATAACAAAAAAATAGAAACGATTAAAAATTCAAGACCTGAATCCTTTTATTCTGTCGTATTTTGAAACAGAAAGAAAATTTTGAAAATAACATAATATTTTCAACCTAAGGTTTTTCGTAAAATTTATTCATCGAACTTTAATGATGTCATGTATTTATACACATTCATTTAATAAAAACCTGTAATATTTGATATTTGATCAAAATTTTTATTTGGGGCGGAATGAGCTAGGTTTATGGGGCGCGATGAGACACACATGTCCTGCTTGTCACTGAGCACTCTTAACCTTTTTATGGAGTCGGTCGAAAAGTTTCAAGTGCGGAGTTGAAAAATATAAATTTGTTGCAATGGTGAGAACCTATAAAAGAAAAACTACCAGACAATCACGGTCGGAAGAGTCGATGGCTGCGGCTGTAAAATCTGTTTTACAAAACAATTTGAGTGTTAGAGCAGCTGCAATTGCAATTAACGCAAGTGTTAAATCTTCGACAGCAATCTGAAATTGAAAATTATGAACATGGAGTTATTCGTCTTCAAATGCGATCAAATTCGCCACCACTAAAAAATTTTGCGCTAGCTAATTAACAAAGATAGCCAGTGGGAGGGGGGGGGGGGTGACACAGGTGTTAAATCTTCGACAGTAATCTGAAATTAAAAATTACGGACATGGAGTTATTTGCCTTCTAATGCGCTCATAAGCGCCACACCAATTTTTTGCAAACTTTAAAAATTGTCCATGATACGCAAGTTTTAACACCTTACACAGTGATGACCAAGTGATGACCAACAAAATAAAAAGTTTTTAATCCGCAGTGATGAAGGCACTTTCGTATGAGGTTTCAAATGCGCTCATATGCATCATAAAAATTTTCCGCATATCTTGAAAATTGCCGAAGATATGGAGTTCGTAACATTTTGCAAAGTGATGAGACCCAAAATACAAAGTTTTCAATCCGCAGTGATGAAGGCACTATCGTATGAGGTTTCAAATGCGCTCATATGCGCCGTCAAAATTTTTTGCATATCTTGAAAATTGCCCAAGATATGGAGGTCGTAACATTTTGCAAAGTGATGATGAGAGTCCCTTCATCACTGCGGATTGAAGACTTATTATTTTGGTGGTCATCTCTTTGAAAAATGTTACGACCTCCATATCTGCTACCACCTGCTATAACTCCAAGAGTTTCGTGGCGCAAAATTTTTTATTGGTGGCACATATGAACGCATTTGCCGCGAAATTCAGTGGGCTGTAAAAAACCTAAAAATAAGAGGGGGGGGGGGCTGGTGTAACTGAAATGAAATTTCTTGCAAGAAAGGTGAATGATACAAGTATGTGTATATATAATTTATGAAATGAGGTCTATCGATTAAATCATAAGTCTTTGTTGTTATACGATTTCATGGTTAATTTGATTAATAAATTGTAGACGTTTTTGTAATTGCTCTTTTACCATTATGATTTTGTTATTATATTTATTTACAAATTATGTTTAAAAAATAGTGAACATATATTTCTATTGCAATTTCTAATGATTCCGATTAAATTATTTCAAATTAGAATATTAAAATAATAATTTCTTCAATTTGTATTTACAAATAAGTTTGATAATTGCAATTATGATTTACTATCAACCAAAAAATTTAGTAATTTCAATTTATAATAATTTAGAGTAACAGCAAATAATTTTTTGTTAATTTTCTACCTTCAGTTCAAATATTTGAAGCAAAATTGTAAAGTACAATTTTAACGTTTGGTGTTTTATTTTAGGATTGAGATTTTCAACCGTTTTTTCTAAAGAGCAAGAAAATTATATCAGCAGGTACCTAACATCCATGGAGAAAAAGATGTACGGCTTAACACTATTGGTTGTCAGAGCAATAGCCTTTCAATTAGCGAAAATCCTCTAACTCAAGAACCATTTCTATCAGGAAAGTGGATCAGCGGGAGAAGACTGGTTTAATAATTCCATGAAGAGGCATCCCGAGTTGTCTCTTCGGAAACGAGAACCAACATCAGCCGCAGGAGCAGAATGCTTTAATAAAGAAGATGCTGGAAACTTCTACGGTCTTCTGCGTACGATGATTGAGAAATACAAGCTAGAGGCTAGATGCATTTGGAACGTTGACGAAACTGGAGTAACTATAGTTCCAAAGAGCCTTTAAAAAATTATTGCTCTCAAGGGAAAGCATCAGGTAGGATGTCTTACATCAGCCGAACGTGGGTCTTTGGTGACGATAGAAGTTTGTTTTTCTGCCAGCGGGCAATATCTGCCTCTCATGTTGATTTTCCTACGCACACGCGCAAATCCAGAATTTCTGGAAGGAAAACCAGATGGTGGGTGGGCTGAATTCAGTCCCAGTGGATGGATCAACGGTGATATTTTTTTGAAATGACTTAAGAGCTTCATTGAGCACACTGGCTGCAGTAAAGAGAAGCCTGTGCTTCTGCTCTTGGATGGACACGCATCACATATCAAACATATTGATTTGGCCTTTGAATCCGGAAGTATTCACGCATTCAGACTTCGCCCCTGCTTCTATCTTTAAAAGAAGTTGAAAACAGTGACAGTCAAATTTCCCTGACACTATCAATGAACCATCTACTTCCGAAGATGTTAGGGAATCTTCGTTTCTGCAGCTTATTGAGGAAGTTAGACTGGAAATTGATGCAAAAACATTTACTACTGTTCGCAATGATTTCGAGAATGAAAGGAATGCAGAAGAATGTGAACCAAACGATTCAAACAGATGTCTGCTAATGCGATTGAGAGACATTCAAGCTCTAGAAGATTCGGACTTTGCGCAAAACGAAGAGGATGGAATGTCTCATTTCGATGTATTGATGGACCAAACGTGTAACAACATAAATGACGTTGATCTCCCTGTGAGCAGTATGGATGATTTAGATTCAACTTCCATAAACGTCTTAGGTAGAGCAGAAGAATGGAAGAGAGCTGGCTGAGTTACCTCGTAAAGCCTCACATAAAATGACGAGAGAAAATGAAACTGCTACCCAAATTCTTAAACGCAGAGGACGCAAACCGGAACAGACTGCGATAATCACATCACCTGAGTATAAGGATGACCTCTTGAAAGGCAAGGAAAAAACAAAGCCAAAACGGCAACCACGAAAGAAGAAGGAGATAACGAATCCACAAGCAATGGCTGCTAACAATGTGTTAGTTCAAATTCCTGTGCAGTTTTCAAACTACCCGCAACTTATCCTGATATCCCAATACTCGGGAATGATGATGCAACAACCTATGAACATGGCAGGTCAAATTCCAGTTCAAATGCCACAGCAATGGCCGATGCAAGTTCCACTAAATGCACCAATGCAGACTATTGTTGCGCAGCAGGTGCAACCGCAATCTAACATTTTCCAGGAATAAGAGTTGAAATCTAGTTACGTAGCTAGTAGTCCAAACTTGGAACAGTTACTGTTAAATTTTGTAAAATTTGATTTTGAAAAAAATGTATAATTTTTTTCAAACTCATTTTTAAACCTTAGCGGTAATCGCAATAGTAGATCAACTATACCACTGAGCTGTGATGGAAAAAATCAAAGATATTCCACTTATTTCAGTTTGTTACATTCTAAATTTAAAGTTTTTCAAATTTTCTAATTCTAATAATAATATCAACGGTTCTAAAATTAATTTTAAAGCTTAGTGGTAATTTGTGCTCCGTACTGTGCAATGATAGTCAACATATATGGCAATAAAACTTGTGTAAGTTTTTCTTTACCACGGCCAAAAAAATTCTTGTGTTCAAACTTAAAAAAAAAAGTTTAAATCTTTAAGACTGTGATTAGACTGTTAGAGGTTAAAAATGCCAGGAGGTTACAGTTTCTATTTCATATAAAAATAAATAAAAGAATTGTATTAAACTGATCATTAATTGCATTCATACTTTCAAATATTTATAAACCCGTTCCCCTGAGAAATAAGACTAAATGATACCTACAGAATCACAAAAAAATAAACTTCTATTAGCAAAAAGTAATTAATAGTTAGCGTGTCTCACCTCGCCCCAACATGTGTTTCATCCCGCCTCAGAGCTGGGGCGAGATGAGACATATGCACAGTTTATAATTTTCATATTTTTAAAGCAATTGATATTTTTGAAACACTTCGTCCTTCATAAAATTTATACCTGAAGGTTCAAGTAATGTAAAGAGCCACTTGGATTTTAAAAAACTACTATGGATTGCAAATATTTCACTACAAATTATTACTATGCTCATCTCGCCCCAGTCTCCCCTACTTGGGCATTTTGTGTGCATGTAAGATAGACTTTTTGTTTAAATTAATATTTTTTGAAGATTGGAGAAAGAATAAAAATAATACACTTCCAAAAATCACCAATGTATTTGAAAAATATTTTGTGTTGGTGTTGATTTACGATTTTTTCATAACTCAAAAGTCAAAGTAAAACTGATGATTTTAGAAAAAAGCGCCACTATTTAGCACTACTCTAAGAGAAGATAGTTACAAACAATAAGAAATTATTTAAATAATTACGTTAGCTAAATTCTATGAATTATTACCTCACTCTTAGTAAAAAGTGGACAAAAAAATGAAATTTTCAGAGAAAACCACAACTATCTAGCATTAACATAGGAGAAAATAGTTATAAACAATAATAATTTGTTTAAGCAATTAGGTTTGCTGAATTTGCCTTAATTTTTACCTCAGTCTAAGCACAAACTGGACGAAAAACTGAAAATTTCAGAAAAAAAACCCCAACTTTCTGGCATTGTTTGTGGACAATATTATGAAAAATAATAGTGAATTGGTTGAACAATTCTTTCTGTTAAGTTAAATTAATTATTACCTCATACTAATTGAAACATTGACATAAGGTTGAAAAATTAGGGGAAAACCGCGACTTTCTAACTTCATCCTAAGAGAAAATTGCTAAAAACGATAATAAATTGTTGAGGACATTTACATAAACATCTAATTATCAAAAGAAAACAGTATTTCAGGTCTTCTTAATTCATATTTTACGGTTAATTTTGAAAGGAAATGTTCAATTTCAACTCGATTCACCTATATTTAAGATACTGATTAAAAAAAAAACATTAAGGAACAACCTGATGAGTATTGTATTTTCTATACTTTGTTAATTATTTCAAATTAAATTAGAACGTGTGTTAAAATTCAGATTCATTCATAGCTATACTATATGGTTGAAAATTACACTATTTTGTTAATTTAATTATTTTGTTGAAAATTCAACCATTTGGTAAATTCATTCTTTTGTCGAAAAATTTTTATGTTGGATTAATGATTAATCTGTTATGGTGGACAAATCATCTTTTTTGGTTGAAAAATAATCTTCTGTTGAAAATTCTCTCTTCTAAAAAATTCATCTTCTTGAATTGAAAATTGTACTATTTGGTTAAAAGTTTAACTACGTTGTTGGAAATTGATCTATTGTACCGAAAGTTCAATTATTTGGTGAGCGATGAAAATAATATTGGTTCAATATTAATATTTTTGTTGAAAGTTAAACTATTTGGCTGAAAATTCGTCTTTTGGGTCCTTAATTTATCTTTTGGGATAGAAAACCTTTTTTGTTTGAGAATTTGAATATTTTGTTGAAAATGCAACACACATATTTTGAAATGAAATCTCAAGAATTTGAAGTGATTCATATTGAATTAAATATGGTATCAATATTAATTTGAGTACAAAAAATTTATTCCCCTATGATTTCCCAATTTTTTTGTAAAACTACTCTATCTCCCCTCTTTTGAGAGCATTCTGGGTTATAAAGTTTGATATTTTAATATTTTCAATTATTATTAAATCACTATCGAAGCATATAAACGCGTAAACGGCAGGATATAAACGTGAACTCCGTGTTTGGCCAACAGCCATATTTAATTTAATCTATTTTTATAATTTAAAATAATCTTTCGAGTTGCCATTAGCACTTCTGTATGCTAAATAATAAAATAAAATAATTCTGTTTGACCAAAGCGCTGACATTACTAAGCAGAATTTTGGTTGTAATTAAAAAAAACTGTGGAATACCCCATATATTCTTATATTACTTAAATAGATATCTCAGGTAGACTAAATTTAATGAAACGACGCGACAAATAATAAGAATACCATATCGAGAAATTGCTAACATGACCTAGTCTCTTTTCATTTGCAAAATACTGCCTTCTGATTGTTCAAACAAAGTTAAGAAGAATAAGAATTGTTTACAATCTTAAAAATATAATGGATTAATATGGGATTAATATCGATCCACACATTAATTCACTATGGATATTCAAGAACCTCAAGCGCTACTTTCGACAGAGTTCTGTTTTCGATTTTCAATGTTTTTTCGTTTGTATACTTTTCTCATTTTCCATAGAAAATTGCTATTATTTGGCAAACTTTGTAAAAATTATTTGCCTTGAATGAACATCAGTTTGAATGAGTATGAAATTGGGCTACCAAAGATAAGTAGAAACTCAATAATTTGATTAGCTGAGATATGTCCTAATCCAGTTGTGGAAAGCAATTAACTGCTTTATGCAAATAAATGAATTTACTAAGAACTGCATATAATAATTAAAATTTGTTATGAAAATTGGAAACGTGGAAAATAGTAAAGTTTGATAAAATAACGCGATGTTGTTACATTCTCAACTATATTGGAACAATAAGAAGGTCATATTGTGACAATGTGAACGTGAACTAGCCTGCCTCAATTGTAAAGCGCTGCATTGTAATTGTTTGAACAAAGTTCAAACAAAGCTCATTCAGGGTCTTCATGCGCTACTTTTCTACAGCGTTCTGTTTTTGATTTTTAAAATGTTTTTCTTTCACATATTTTCTTTATTCTTCATAGAAAATTGCAATTATTTAGCAAACTTAGTAAAAATTATTTGCCTTCAATGAGTGCCGCGTCGCGTTGGCTTGAATACGCATGCAATTATGTGCCTAAATAATTTTATTTCAATTGCATAGATTTTTTTCTAACAAAACAGCCACCAACACTGTTAGAAATGTTCGGGAAATTCCGACACATTTAAGATACTAAAGTAACTGAAGTTTACAAAATTAGGTTACTGATAACAAAATTCAGTTACTTTTATGGTAAATTTACTAGATTTTTATTAAACTTCGGAAACGGTATCTGAAAATTACGAATAGTTTCGTAAATTCCTGAACGGAAACAGAAATATAAGTTATCGTATAACTGAAAGAAGTGCGCAGTTGCATGCGCGCTCGATGCTTCTCGATCGCGTTCGTAGGAAACAAAACATTGGTTGTTCAGTGGGAATCGGTGGCAATAAAGTGCGAAATGAAGTGAAATAATTCTATATTGAAAATGATTTGATCCAGGTTTCATTTGGATGGTAAGTCCGCTATTTACGTCAAATGGCGCCTTCCTGGCTAGACAGGTTAAGTCTGTGATTTTTAATTGTTCTCTCTCTCTCATTGCTTTCAAAAACTTAGATCAAGGAACGGATATTATTTGGTTCATCAGTTTTAATATAAATTTGCAGTGTATGTTTGTTTTGAAAATATAAATTATAGTAAAAAAACTAAATGTAATCTTCACCGGGATTTCGGGGTAAAGATTACCTGCTACAAAAATTACCCCATGTGGGTCAACTTTACCCGCACATCTCGGGTATTCTTCTGCTTTTACCTAGGTGTGGAGAGTAATTCTCAATGTTTACCTCAAAGGTCTTGTAATCTTCATATCGTCTGCTTGCAACCAGTAACGCACGAGATTGAGCCAATGCATCAGGTGTGAAGAACACATCTTTTCCGGGGAAGTCTGGCTTTTAAAGTACTTTAGAGTCCCTGGAGTAAGTTCCTCGAAGACACGAGATCCAACGAGTGCCCTAGGTGTAAAAAACACATCTTCTCCTGGGAAGTCTTGTTTTTACAGTACTTTAGGATGCTTGGAGTGGGTTCCTTGAGAACATGAGATATAGCCAATGCTCCAGGTGTGAAAAACACATATTTTTCGAGGAAGTATCTTTTTTTACAGTATTTTAGGGTTCCTGGAGTGAGTTCCTCGAGACCACGAGATTGAACCAATGCCCCAGGTGTAAAAAATACATCTTCTCCGGGGATGTCTGGGTTTTACCGTATTTTACGGTCCCTGGAGTAAGTTCCTCGAAGACACGAGATTAAAGGAATGACCCAGGTGTAAAAAAAACATCTTCTTCAGGGAAGTTTGATTTTTGCATTATCTTCGGGTGCCTGCAGTGGGATCCTCAAGGACACGAGATTGAATTAATTTCCCAGGTGTTAAAAACACATCTTCTCCGGGGAATTCTGGATTTTCCAGTACTTCAGGGTCCCTAAGGTCAGTTTCAGGAAGACACGAGATTGAAATAATGCCCCAGGTGTAAAAAATACATCTTCTCCGGGGAAGTCGGGGTTTTCCCCTAGTTTAGGGTCCCTGGAGTAAGTTCCTCGAAGGAACGAGATTAAATTGATGACGCGGGTGTAAAAAACACATCTTCTCCAGGGAAGTTTGATTTTTGCAACACCTTAGGGTGCCTGGAGTGGGATCCTCAAGGACACGAGATTGAACTATAATACTGACTACAGAGACCCTAAAGAACTGTAAAACCCAAACTTCCCCGGAGAAGATGTGTTTTTCACACCTGGGGCATTGGTTCATTCTCGTGTCTTCGAGGAACTTACTCCATGGACCCTAAAGTACGGTAAAATACAGACTTCCCCGGAGATGTATTTTTTACACCTGGGGAATTGGTTCAATCTCGTGTCCTCGAGGAATTTACTTCAGGGACCCTAAAGTACTGGAAAAATCAGACTTTTCCGGAGAAGATGTGTTTTTTATACCTGAGACATTCATTTAATCTCATGTATTTGAGTAACTTATTCCAGGAACCCTAAAGTATACACGTGGGGCATAGGATCAAATTCGTGTCCTCGAGGAACCCACTCCAGGAACCCTAAAATACTGTAAAAGTCAGACTTCCCCGAAGAAGATGTGTTTTTTACATCTGGAGCATTGGCTGGAACTCGTTTCCTCGAGGAATCTACTCTCAGCACCCTAATGTACTGTAAAAAACCAGACTTCCCACGAGAAAATGTGTTTTTTACACCTGGGGCATTGGTGCAATCTTGTGTCCTCGAGAAACCCACAGTAGATGCAAGGTTTTGACATGGGTAGCATAATTTTCTCGAAGAAAATGTTGTTCGCATATCTGGTGCAAGGGTGTGATGGCCGGAGTGTGACTTCCGCGAACGCAGTTTATCCCCGGAATCAAACTTAGTCTAAAATTAGTTTGTAGAATATGTTTGTAGAATTTCCGTATGACATTTCCACATGGAATTTCCGTAGAACGCTTTTTGTAGAATTTTTTCACGTGAGTAAACAATTATCCGAATT
Source organism: Andricus quercusramuli (assembly GCA_932178445.1). Taxonomy (NCBI): domain Eukaryota; kingdom Metazoa; phylum Arthropoda; class Insecta; order Hymenoptera; family Cynipidae; genus Andricus; species Andricus quercusramuli. The sequence goes on along the minus strand of CAKNXH010064426.1, from coordinate 81,300 downwards.
CTCACCCAGAGAGAGTACCTTCTATTTTAAGGGCCGTGGCGACTTTTGAGAGCTGTCACGTTTATTGTCACAAAGAGCGATATTTTCATAATTGATTGATGATTAAATTGCCTGCGAGCGCAAATAATTAAAAGAGTTATACATATTGCAAATGTAAACACTCGCCTTTTCACTTGTAAAGACTAATATGTGGGGGTATTGCAAGAAGCAAGGACAGTTACTCTCAACTCACGGTAATATTCTCGATTTACCCATCAGAGCAGGCAATAGCAGATGGATACTCCCACCATAGGTACTATTTATATTCTACCTACACCAGCGAGTAAAAATACGAAATTACATGCAACAAAATTTACTCCCAGTTTTTTCCGTGAATGAGTGTAGTGCTATTATAACATAAATATGTGAGAAGTCGTTTGTATTAATTTCACTCATGTTTCCTCACTATTTATATTCTCAGAACAAATATAGACTGAAAATTTTATATTAAAATTCATGAACCGAACAAAATTTTGTAACAACTTGAAATTTTCAGTTACAGTAACTCAAAATTCCAAAACTGTAACAGAATTTTCTGAAACATGTGACCTAAGCGTTATGCAGTTGCCCTTGCTGAAATTTCTGTTACAGTTTAGGAAAATTAAGAAACGATTTCTCCATAAAGATTAGTGACGCATCTCTGAAAATTCCTACAGAAATTTCTAACAGTGAAAGAGTAGTGAAAAGATCCTAATTCAATTAGTCGACATATTTCTCAATTCAATAGTAGAAAGCAACAAATTGCTTGATGCAAATAAATAAATTTATTTAGGTCTACATATAATGATTAGAAAAAGGTTATAAAAATGGAAAACGTGAAAAATAGAAATGTTAAATAAACGAACGCGATGGTGTAGCATTCCTAACTCTATTGAAACAATAAGAAGGTCATATTGTGAGATTATAAACGTGGCCTAGTCTGTCTCCAAATTAAAAACATTGCGTTCTCATATTTCATCAATGTTAAGAACAATAAATATTGCTCAAATCTTACAATGGCGGAGGATCAAAGAGCTCCAAATTAATTACACATCAAGGGTCTTCATGTGCTTTTTTTCTGATTTTCCATAGAAAATTGCAATTCTTCAGCAAAACTTGTAAGGATAAAGTTGAGTATCTAAAGAAAATTATTTTTATTTTATAGATTTTTTCTTACGTAAAAAAACTTCATCACCTCTTTGGATTAAAATTATTTATATAAAACTATAATTAATATTGAGAAATCCTTGACGTTACTTAGTCTTATTCCATTTTTAAAATATTGCCTAAAGTTAAGATAAATAATAATGATTTAAATTACAATTGTGGAATATGCTATAAATAAATTATGCCTCTGCAGAATCTTCACGCGCTAGTTTTCAACAGAATTCTGTTTTCGATTTTCAACCAATTTTGAGCTTGCGCCTTACATTCAAACAGTTTTGAAGATACGGTGAGTAATATATTTAGCAGACATGAAACCTCTGAGATTGTAGATCTACAATGTTTATCTCTGAACTTATTTATGACTACCTATAGAACAAACAGCTTTTCACGAATTTTTTTAGAAACTAGTTTTCAATTTTCAATCATTATAACTTCTCCTATCTAGAAACAATGAAGATCGTCATACTATTCTTTGTGTCCATGGGTTTCCCTAGATTTTCAAGTAAGCGTACAAAATATACTGCAATATAATATCAATATTAATAAGGAATCATATATATTCTCAACGTGTGAAAAATATACTCAGTGGCGTACCTAGGCTTTAATACAGGTGTGGATTCAGTGTTTAGTAATTAATTTTAGAATTTATCTATAGGCATCGAGGGTTTTTCAAAAGAACATTAAAAATATCCTCAGGATTTGGTGATTGATTTCGTTCTATATTCAGTAAAGCCCCACAATTCAATCTTCTTTCTCCCGTCGAGTTTCACATATATTTCTTCAAACGACAAAGTGTAAAAAAAAAAACGTTCCTTGGTACAAATGGATACTGGCAACTTTGTAAATATTTCCAGCAAAATACAAATATTTGGAAAAACATTAATTACAAATTGATCGAGCTGCTCCTGTTTTTGGTTTTTTCTTCTTTTCAAGTTTTGATAATTTTTTACGTCAAAGTTCCAATTCCGTGTTCGATTGTTCTTCAGTGCCATTCATGTCAATTTTGTAGATCTTAGTCAGAGCTTTTAAGTTGCTCTGGCAAAATACACTAAGGGTCTGCGTACGAGAGACATTAAAAATACTTCAAAAACTCTTTATACTGGAGAAATTATGACTCTATTTGATATGTGAAAGAATCATGAAAAGAAGCGAATATACTAACCAGTAATATTTTAAAAATACTTATTTTGAATTGCATTTTTTTCAAATTGATAAAAAAATATTGCTTGAGCTATACATTATTTTCCATGGGGCATTTGATATTTTTTTAAACAACATTCTCAGGACAATTCCCATTCATCGCATATAGCGATTTTCGTTATTTAAAATGTGCTTGGATTATTGCTGAAAGGAAACCTAAAAAACGAAGTATTAATTGAGACGTGCACAGTTGGGATTCTACCCTCTGTGAACGTGTACACTGTTAAAAATAATATTAAATTTAATATACCCATGTGTATTAAAATTAATATATCAATCATATGAAATCGCGATTAAGAGCGTGTATATTAAATTTCATAAACATTCATGTTAATCACTTACAAGAAAAATCAGATAATTCCATTTTACACAAATTCAAAATAAGTTCAACATAAATTCTCGACTCTAAATAATAAAACATGATAGCTTCTTCCAGTTAATCAAAAATATGACTGGATTTTAAGTCGAAAATATCAATTAAGCAAACGAATAACATACCTAACCTACAATCAACTGCACTAGCATTAAATTTCTACTATTTAGACTGGATTATGGAAAAAGTTCCACCCGTACGTCGCACTTTCATTATAAATAACAATTCAGTCGACGAATTCTAGATTATTAATTTAATTGCGAATATTTGACAAGATTTAAAGAAATGAAAGCACTTTGAGTTTTCATGCACACTGCTATGCCGACCTGTATATTAAATTTAATACACATGTATATTAAACTCAATACACCAATGTATGTTACATTTCAGTAGCGGTAGTGCATATTTGCTTCACACACATGTATATTAAATCTCATACAGATTTTTCTAACAGTGTACAGTTGGGAGTCTGTCGTCTGTGCACGCGTATTTATAATTGAAGAAACTGATTGTAGGTAAAATGTGCACAGTCTCCCATATGTGCTCGTGCAATGTTGGGAGTGTCCCATCTGTTCATATGCACAGTTGCGCCAGCGCCCAACAACGTGCACAGTTGTACCACCGGCCCTCGGCGTACACAATTGGGCTCATACACAGTTGCTGCGTGCACGGTTGTACCCTTCCAAAATTGAGATGCACACAGTTGGGAATCTGACATTTTTTCACTCAGACTTGTAAGCTGGAAATCTAATCGTATTCATTGAAACGTGCACCGATGGAAAGGAAAGCCAAATAAGATAATTACGGATTACGAAACACAATTCACGTCTGACGTAAGGCAAAACAAAGTGAAAGAACAAGGGAACTCTCGTGATTATTCCGCTCTCTAATAAAAGGAAACTATAGCACAAGGAGTAAATGGGAACGCATCATTGAGTCATGCATGAGCGTAAAGCATCATGATACGACCGAATTCACCCCAATTGAGATTCATATGAATGTTAAACCCAAACGGGCTTGGGAAAATTGGCCTCAAATCCCCCTAAGACCCCCAGATCCAGAATACGAGAGAAAGATTGAGAATGTTTATAAGAACATCTTAAAAAAGGATAAGAAGCGTGCAATAGTACATTGTGCGCCAAGGAACTTAAGTCGGTCATTATACGCCGCGTGTGCGTTTGCAATACAAGTCGTAGACGAGCGCGAAGCGCGAGGCGGAGACGAGTATTGCAAACACACAAGGCGTAATGACCGACGTAGTTCCATGTTGCACATTATACTTTATACACCAAGGGCATGATTTGCAAGTTTTTCCCCCCGATTATCATGTATCACAGGGGAGGTCTGACGTGGCGAGTCGAATCGGTACAATTCACTTTTAGCGCCGGTTAACAAGATTTTTACTGAGCCGGTTGATATTTGCTTGTCTCAAAATTTTTGAAAAATATGAAAATTTTGGATATTTTTGAAAATTTGAAATTTTTTGGGGGATTTGTGTAATTTTTGAAAATATCCATAATTTTCAAAAATTTCTTGAATTTTCAAAAATTTCCAAAAATTTTCAAAATTTTTAAGATTTTGAAAATTTTCAAAAAATTTCAAAAATTTCTTAAATTTTCAAAAATTGTAAAAAATTCTATAATTTTTAAAAATTTTCGAAATTTTCCAATTCTCAACATTTTTAAAAATTTTCTAAAATCTTCAAAATTTTCGAAAATTTCTGAAATTTTCAAAAAAATTTCAAAATTCTCGAATTTTTTTAAAATTTCAAAAATTCACCCCCCCCCCCC